>SKCR01017656.1:0-83448 GCA_019454045.1 Zanthoxylum bungeanum
TTCGGGCCCAATGATGAGTGCACCCAAGACTCCCCAACATAAAGATCCAGACCTGGATTGCCACCTCAAAGGGCCAGTTCTCATAAAGTCTGAGTGGGCCCAAAGATGTTTAGAAAGCCCACATCCAGTGAACACCATCACCCAACCAATAACCACATGACCTTCATACACCAGTCTACGTAACGTTTCATAAACACAAACCAGCCGTTCCAACTTACAACAGGTAGAAGCAGTAAATACCCCTCATGAAGTCGACCGTTACGAGTGATCAAAGTGTGATTAAGAACATACCCCCAGGTGGGTATAGAGGGAAGAGGGCTCCATGAGGAATGGGGATTCAAGCTCTCCTACTCATAACCTAAAGAATATTATCATCAGAGCTCCCAATATCTCACATCTACTGCCCTCACAGCAGCCTACGGAGATCAATGTAACATCTGACATTGCCCTTCCTCTTACTACTTCCATAATTCTATCACTGACTTGAGCGTCGGAGTGCCCCCGGCACCACCATACCGGTGGGCAGTAATCCTGCTCACTCTACCTTTGTTTACTTCCATAATTCTATCACTGACTTGAGCATCGGAGTGCCCCCGGCACCCACCACACTGGTGGGCAGTAATCCCGCTCACTCTACCTTTGTTTTACAGGATCGCTAATGCCCCCAACCTACAAATTCCGATTGTGGACCTCGGCCGAAAACCAGTATCCACATAGGCCAAGTTGGAGATTTTTTGGACAATTATGACCCATAACATCACTATTTGTACATAACATGGTGTTGTTATACAAATTAACTCTATGATCAAGGAAATTGCTCTTTTATCATTTGTAATTGGATTATCGGGATATATAAATTATAAAAGTCCATATGATTAGTACCAGATTAATAAGATATGAGATAGTATTAATCCACGTAAGGTTTAATCATTAAATATCCCTAGTCATAATATTATCGAGACTGGACATCGATAATGCGGAATAGGCTAGTATTACACTTGTGCGTGTTATGGAAGCGTAACAACATAGTTCTCATATATTTGGGTATTGAATACTCATGCAAGTGTAATATGAGGTTATTGTGGACAACAGAACCTGGGCGACGCCGTTCCTAGGCCCGCGGCCTAGTTGGGAAGGACTAGATAACATGGAGTCGCCACCGGTGTGAACCGGGACAAAGATTTAAGGCCGCACTCACCCCTCGCAAGGGAAGACCTCAAACCGTTGGGTTCGGAATGGTCCCTTACTCATGTCACTTGTAATGAAAGGATTTATGTAATAATTTAATCAAGCTTAAGTAACACTTATTTCCAAGAGTATCATGCTTCTAAATTCTCATATGCAAAATAAAACTTATGTACGCATTTCACATATATCTCACATTCAAAATTGCATGCTTACATATATCAAGATAGCAACGAACATACAACTTTATTTGCATATCACATTCAGGAAAGCACAAGCACACATATTAACCATACAAGCACACATATGGGCATTTTTCCAAGCGGTACGTGGATTGTAGCCCAAGTACAGACCGCACTACCGTCCATTCGGAATCGGCTACGGAATTTACGTCTGGGTTTCCATCCGATATACCGCAAGAAATAATACTCAAATGTTATCATGACACAAGCATATGAATTGTAATACATTAACATATTTGCATTTATACATGTGGAGATAGCTACTAGGAAAACTATGCATGAAATCTAATGAAGAGGACTCAGTTCAGTGGGTGCGCGTTCGTATAGCGTTCGTAAACGCGTTCGAACGGAAATGAAACAGAATGCTCACGTTCGTATGGCGTTTGTTAACACGTTCGAACAGAAATGAAATAGAATGCTCACGTTCGTATGGCGTTTGATAACGCATTTGAACGGAAATGAAACAGAATGCTCACGTTCGTATGGCATTCGTAAACGTGTTCGAACGGAAATGAGACATGATGCATGATAAGGCAAAAACGCATGCGCGTTCGAGTTGCGTTCGTAAACGCGTTCGAACGGGAACAGACCTGATGCATGAAATGGGACGCAATATATAGACAACAAAATGAAAGGGGCGCGGCGAAGTACTTCCGTAAAGGTGGCCTTTTGGGGCTCTTGATCTCTCAAATAGGGGACCTTTAGACCAACATACTAAGCCCATGCGAGTCACATCACACATACAAATAGAACCAATCATATCAACAAGTATGCCCGATTGAACAAATCTTACATCCAATCCGAACACACATCAACCGGCGCAGCAAAGCATCGTGGTAACGGGTTTTAACCCCTCCCCATAAGGGATCTTTCATTCCACTTACTAAGCTCATGCGCTTGATTGAACCATACATAAAAGATAAACTCAATAATATCAAACTAAGTATGCCCGATTGAACGTATCTCGCATCCAACCGAACACACATCAACTGGCGCGGCGAAGTAGTGTCACAAAGGTGGCCTTTTCGGCTCTTTGTCTCCCAAATGGAGGACCTTTGAACTAACTCACTAAGCCCATGCGCTTGATTGAATCATGCATAATAAACAACATATTGAATTCAAGTAAAGAAAACTAAATAAACAAAAGCAACACAACAAAAGAAAGATGGTGTGTTTACCCAAGCGGTACGTGGAGTTTGGCCCGAGTACAGATCATATTACCGTCCATTCGGAATCGGCTATTTAATTTATGTCCGGGTTTCCATCCGATATACCGCGAGAGTTGACACATCTCTCATTCATCCAATACCCACGACATATTACATCTCATAATTCATGCATATTTATCTCAAAGACCACAACATGCATTTCAACATGACAATCATACAAGTAATACTTAATAAATAATGCGGAAAAAAGAAAACAAGTGTGAAAGATACCCTCAGGTCTAACCTTTTAAGCTGTCTCTCGGACCCGCGTTTCACGAAGATCGAAAGGGGTAAAGCTCCGTAACTTTTCTGGTTCACTGGTTAGCGTCCTAGCTCACTGCTTTGCTGTTTTGCTTATGGTTCGAACTCCGTTCTGCTCCTATTCGGCCTCTGTCTTGCTGCTCACTGCACAGGTCACCTGTTTTAATTAACGTTTTCAATAACTATTCCAAGTTTGTGTGGGTTCTTAGTGCAATTATATGTGATTATTTTTAAGATTATCTATGCAGTTTTTATGTTACTGTTTTTTTTTTAAGGATTTGGGCTGCTGTTAAGGTGATTTTTCTGCTGTTTGGGCGTGTAATACAGTGTGGTTTTTGTGGTAATTTTCGGTGGTGGAGGGCTGCTGTATAGGTGGCTGTTTCGGTGATGTGTGGGGGGTTTACGGAGGTGGTTTTCGGCTATGGAGGAGATGGTTGGGGCTCTTTTGTTCTCTTTTTGTGTATATGTCAAGTGTATTTTTCTTTTGTTTAGTCTTGGGTGTGTAGAGAGAGTCTAGAGAGATTTCGAGAGAGTTTGGGTGTGAATTCTATGCCTTGGGCGTGATTTAGGTTGTGTGAAGGAGCCGAATGGCCTTGGTTAGGGGTTTTTTTATATAGAAGATGTCTAGGGTTTCACCTTGTCTCACAAGGAAGAGATTGGTGCATTCAATAAGGATATGATTTAGTGCTAGGTAAGGAAAGCAATGGATTTGATTGGGGGACAAAATATTTTAATTTAGGAAGTTGTAATATTTAATTTGTGTTGGTTTAGGAATACAAATATTTTATATTGGTAATTATCTTATTAGATTAGGAAGTCAAATATATGATTGGCTTTAATTGGTTATGATTGATTTTAATTAGGTATATCATCTTTTTAGTTTTAGTATATAATTATTCAAATTATTTAAATAGGCATGATTTTATTTTAAGTTGGTAAATGTTTTAAATATTTTATTTAATGTTTAATGATTAAATTAATATTTATTTATTTAATTTGGGATGTGTTTTATGGGCTTTGGGGCTAAATGGGCTGGGTGTGAGGCTAGCAGCAAAACCAGAATTACCGACACCGTTCGAACGCTCCCTCGAACGTGACACGAACACCCGCAATCTGTTTTCCGTTCTAACGAAGCAGCGAACGCAGCACTAACGAAGACAGTGAGCTTGTTTATTCTAAATTTCCCCTTCCGATATCCGTTTCCCGCGGCTTCGTGACTCAAAAGGTGGTGCCTCCAAATGAGGCTCGTCATCGGGTTTCACATGCGAAAATGCAATGCCTACAGTCGCCCCCACTTTGATGGGACTTGTGCAGTGTGTGACTTTGAACAATCCTATCAAAGTTATGCAATGCATTTTACTTACCTGGCTCGGCTGCCGCCTCGAGTTGAGTTGTTACTGCAGCGGACCTCGATCCTGGGACGCGTCCCAATAATTGCAACTGACAATGGGGGCACCTCGACCCTGGGCACCTCGACCCAACACCGCTGACTATAGGGACCTCGCCCTCGAACTGATGATGTAGTAGGCACCTCGACCCTGGGCACCTCGACCCGGAACTACAACTGACAACGGGGGCACCTCGACCCTGGGCACCTCGACCCAACACCGCTGACTATAGGGACCTCGCCCTCGAACTGATGATGTAGTGGGCACCTCGACCCGGAACTATAACTGACAACGGGGGCACCTCAACCCTGGGCACCTCGACCCAACACCGCTGACTATAGGGACCTCGCCCTCGAACTGATGATGTAGTGGGCACCTCGACCCTGGGCACCTCGACCCGGAACTACAACTGACAACGGGGGCACCTCGACCCTGGGCACCTCGACCAAACCGCTGACTATAAGGACCTCGCCCTCGAACTGATGATGATGTAGTGGGCACCTCGACCCGGAACTACAACTGACAACGGGGGCACCTCGACCCTGGGCACCTCGACCCAACACCGCTGACTATAGGGACCTCGCCCTCGAACTGATGATGTAGTGGGCACCTCGACCCTGGGCACCTCGACCCGGAACTACAACTGACAACGGGGGCACCTCGACCCTGGGCACCTTGACCCAACACCGCTGACTATAGGGACCTCACCCTCGAACCGATGATGTGTCTCCATACCTGGAGATGACATGATATGGCCTCGCCCCCAAGCTGATGTGGCCCCCTTGGGACTCACCCTTGCGGCTCACCTCTGCTCCATAAACCTGATGCTTGACGTTGCTTGGCTCTTTCCTTCCGCCGCTTTCTTCTTCCTTTGAACCTGCGAACACCAAACAGAAACAAACACAAAGAGAATGCAACGTTACGTGTATGCATGAATGATTTCCCTATTCCGTTGGGTTAGATCTTCTGTCGATCCTTGTGGTGACTGCTCAGTCGTCTCTCCCTCAGGCAAAGTACTGCTTTAATCTGTCTACGTTGATCGGCTCGGTGAACTCGTTTCCTTCCAAGTCTGACAGCCTCACTGCTCCATTTCCCATGACTTTCTGAACGATGTAAGGTCCTTCCCAGTTAGGCCTGAATTTCCCTCTCGGATCCGTCGTCGACGACCTCGACTGCTTAAGTACCAATCACCCTTTCTGATCTTTATGGGATGTACTTCTTGTTGAATGCCCGGGCTAGTCTCTTCTGATACAACTGCATGTGATACAAAGACTTCGTTCTCTTCTCATCCAACAGTACTAACTGATCAAATCTTTGTGCGGCCCATTCTTGTTCCGTAATTCTGCCTCTGCTAATACCCTCAGGGACTGTATTTCCACTTCTACTGGCAATACTGCTTCCATTCCGTAGACCAAAGAGTAAGGTGTTGCACCCTTGCCGTTCTGACTGACGTTCTGTACCCCCACAAGGCATACGGTAGTCTCACACCCAATCCCTGCAGTTCTCTGTCATCTTAGCCAGAATTGTCTTTATAGTCTTGTTGGCTGCCTCAACTGCCCCATTTGCCTGCGGCCTGTACGGTGATGACTTGTGGTGGCCTATCACATACCTCTGTAACATTGCCTTCGTCTCTCCTTGAAATGGACCCTGTTGTCTGTCACTACATGATGCGGCATTACCATACCGACAAATGAGGTTCCGAGCTATGAACTTTGCCATCTGCTTCGCTGTAACATTACGGAAGGATTCGGCTTCCACCCACTTTGAGAAGTAATCTACTGCCACCACTATGAAGCGATGCCCATTGATGCATTTGTCGATTTCCTTTCCCCGATCATGTCAATCCTCCATGCTGAGAACGGCCATGGCTCTGACAGCCCGTGCAACTCTGTATGCGGCAGATGACTCAGATTGCCATGTATCTGACAGTCGTGACAGTGCTTTACCATCCTTGCGCAGTCTGTCTCCATAGTCGACCAATAAAACCCCTGTCTCACTATCTTGCGGGACAAGTTCAACCCATTCATGTGCGGACCACATACCCCGGCGTGTACTTCTTCCATTACACGTTGAGCTTCTTCCTTTCTTAAACACTTCAACTGAATACCGTTTGCCTGCCTCTTGTACAGTTCCCCTCTCAAAGTCACATACTGGGAAGCCAACTTCTGAATGGCTATTCTTCTTTTCTGCCCGCGCCCTTCCGGGAATTCACCATGTTCCAGATACCTATGAATGTCATAAAACCAAGGTTTACCGTCGTCAACCTCAACTTCCAGAATTCTTTCTATCTCATTAGCAGGTTTACTTGCTGTTGTCAGTACCAACGGTCTCATCACTAACTTCTCTGGATTTTCCCAAGTTGCTGCAAGTGTAGCCAATGCATCTGCCATCTGATTCTCTTCTCTCGGTAAGTGCTGAAACTGACACTCGGGGATAACCTGCGCCAACTTTCTGAGGTGAAAAATGTAAGGTTTCAACTGTTCCTCTCTCAATTCCCATTCTCCTCGCATCTACTGGACTACTAACATAGAATCTCCTCCGTAGATTTCCACACTCCGGCCTTCAAGGCTATCAATGCTATCAAGCCAAAGCACATGCTTCATACTCGGCCATGTTGTTAGTCACTCTGAACGTCAACCTCTTAGCCAAAGGCAAAGTCTCTCCCTCGGGGTTACTATCACGATCCCAATTCCGGCTCCCTTGTAATTCACTGCCCCGTCGAAATACATCTTCCATCTTTGAACTGTTATTGCTTGGATCTCTTCATCTGGAAACTCAAACTTATACTGATTCCCCCACAAAAGGTGCAATGCCAGAAACTCCTGCTACTGCTGCTCGTTCCTTGATCACTTTGGAGGTGATATACTCAATGTCAAACTCTGTCAACAATACCAACCATCGGCCCAGTTTCCCACTAATGAAGGCACTGAATGAAGATATTTCAGAGGATTCTCCTTTGCCACCACCTGGATCTTGTAGACTGGAAGTAATGTCGCAACTTTCTGGAAGCCCATACCACTGCAAGACAGATCTTCTCAACCTCCTGATATCGAGCCTCATACGGAGCATCTTCTTACTCAGATAATAAACTGCATGTTCTAACGACTATAACCCCTGTCTCATCTGCCTGTACCATCATACCCCCATGTTTCTATTCTATAGCCAATACAATATCAAAGGTCTACCCGCCTCGAGGTTTCAATACGGGTGGCTTCACCAAGTACTCTCTGATTCTGTCGAAGACGGTCTGACACTGTTCATTCCATCTCACTGGCTGATCTTTTTCTCAACAGTTTGAAGATGGCTCACATACCGATGTCACTTGGCAATAAACCGGCTGATGTACTGAATCTTTCCCAAGAATGCCCTGACTTCCTTTCTGTCTTCAGTGCAGGCATTTCCTGTGATTGCCTTGATCTTTTCGGAGTCTACCTCTATTCCGCCCATTCCCACTGTATGACCAAGCAATTTCCCTGATGTCACCCCAAACACACATTTCTTGGGTTAAGCCGCAGGTTATATTTGTCAACCCTCTGAAGGAACCTTTCCAATGCCTCGATATGCCAACTCTCGTTTCCTGATTTCACCATCATGTCATCCACATACACCTCAATCTCTTTGGTGCATCAAGTCATGGAAGAGTGTAGTGGCCATCCGCTGATAAGTAGCTCCTGCATTCTTAAGCCCAAACGGCATCACCTTGTAACAATAGGTACCCCACTCGGTAACAAATGCAGTCTTGTGTTTATCTTCCTCAGGCCATGAGAACCTGATTGTACCCTGAAAATCCATCTGCAATGAATACATAGCAGACAAAGCCCGCCGCTATCAACCCAGAACATCTATATGCGGCAAAGGGAAATCATCTTTCGGACAAGCTTTATTGAGATCTCTATAGTCTACACACATCTGACCTTCCCATCTTTCTTCGGTACAGGTACTATGTTAGCCAACCATTCAGGATATTTTACCACTTCCAGGAACCCACACATCTATCTGTTTCTTAACTTCCTCTCTGACTTTCTCAGCCCATTCTGGTCTCATCCGTCGAAGTTTCTGCTTTACTGGCCTCATATTCGGATAAGTTGGTATTGTGTGCTGGGCATGTTTCTGTCTAACCCGGGCATGTCCTCATAGGACCAGCAAATACTTTGGCATATCTGACCAACACTTCTTCTAGTTTCTCCCTCTCTTTCGGAGGTTACTTTTCACTTGCATTAAAATTTCCTTTGGGGTTCTCAAGTGTACCCAAGTTAAATGCAATATTCTCTGGCTGAACTGATGTCAAATATGCTTGATTCATGCAGAGTAAACGGAAATGACTCAGGCAAGTAAGCAAAAGAAATGTCTTTTTTATTGGATAATGCGGAAGTACATTCAAACAATCAGAAGGTAAATGTCTTCAGCATCTAGAGACACTTCTTCCTCTGCAATCAGGTCTTCCTCAGGCTTCTCATCCTCTTCCAGAGTCAGGCTCTCGAACTTCATCATAATTTCTTCTTCCCAATCTCTGTTTCCACAGCTTTCTCCAGTCAGTGGTTTCTCACCCAACCAATCCTGGAAGATCTCAAACCCATGCACCACAATCCCATTGACTTCCACAGGTTCAGCTCTCCTTGATACCCTGAAGCTTTCACAAACACTCCATCAGTCTCAGGCCCCTTTTTCTTGGACCTTGGCTTTTCTTCTTCGTCAGATTTGTACCCCAAACCCTTCCGAGTAGTCTGTCCTCTGAAATCCGGCAATTTGAACCTTTACTGGCTTAAACTTCACTTCTTTTCTCCATAATCCTAGCCACTCTAGGATCCACCCACTCCTCAAAAGTGGCTGATACCTGGAACCTCGTGAAAGGTAGTATCCAAGGCAGCCACGGCATTATCTAATTCAGCCCGGATGGTAACAATTTCTCCCTCAGATGGGAATTTGATCATCTGATTGCAAAGTGGAAGGCACGCCCCCAATTTTGTGAAACCAAGGCCTTCCCAACAATAAGGCCAAAGTGGCTGGGAGTTCCAGCACTGTGAACTCAACCTCATCTTCAATCAATCGGCCCTACCTTGACCATAGCCACAAGGTACCCTCAACTCCCCCGCTTACTGTCATCATAAGCTTTAATAGTCATACTGGAGGGTCCAAATCTGTTGCTTTCATACCCAATCTTGCCAGAATTTTCAACGGGCACACATTGATGGACGAACCGTCATCCACCATCACACATGAAGTTTTTTTCTTGCCCTCTCACCTCGGCCCTGATAAATAGAGGCCTGTTATGATTCTCCCCTCCCCCGGGAGTTCGTCCTCAGAAAAGGATATCTGCAAAGCTTCTTTCTGAACCGACCCAACAAACATTGCGGGGTTGCATCCTCCGGTACCACAATCTTGCTCAATGCCTCAACCATAGCCTGTCTATGCTCCCGAGATGCACATAATAGTTCCCAGATACTCACTTGTGCTCTAGTCTTCCTCAATTGCCTCAGCACTTATCCCCTTCAGTATTTTCTGCTCCCTCAACCACTTCTCTACCATCTGTCAAAGCTTCCTTACACCTTTTCCCCCATATCATTGTAAAAACGACCGCTACGTTCATTCCCCTTACTTCCTCCTCATCACTGCTAGAGAATCAAGCCAAAAGTTTTTCTTCTGCTCAAACTCATCCTCACTAGTACTATCCCAGATTCCCAGGCAAAAGCTTGAGGGTGAAAGGATTTTAGGACAAGGTCTTCTGGGAGGCCAGAATTGATCATGTAGGCTGGTGGTGGTACGGCACGGTAGTTGGGTAAGGGTTTTTTGTGTGTATCGGGCTGTTCTTTTCTGGGTTGGGTATTTTCTTGGAGTCTATTAGGTCTTGGACTTCATGGCGGAGTCGGGCGCAGTTGTCGGTGTCATGGCCTTTTTGTTGGTGGAAGTGGCAGTAAAGGCTTAGGTTATAATGTGATGGTAGGGGATTGGGTAATGGTTTGGTATCCAAGGGTTTTTAAAGCCTTGCCTCTTCAATTTCTTCACCTTAGACAGGGGCCTTCCCAAGTTGGAAAACTGCCTGTTCCGGATAGCAGCATTTCAGCAAAACGGGCTTTGTTCCCGATGTTCCCCCAATGGGCCTCCTGTTTAGACCATAGAATTTCTATTCTCTCTCGCCTCTTCTTCCTCAATATCCATGACAGTTTCCCTCAACTGCCGAAAGTCTGCATCATGGAGGTCATCCCTCCTCAACTTCGTAAATGGAGGGCTTGGTGCCCTTGATAATCATCTTGATCTGATCCTTCTCCGAAGGCCTAGTCTGCATTTTCAATAATTGACCCTCCACCGTCCACATACTCCTTAAAATTCTCCTCCGCTTTCTGCTTAACATCTCCTATCACGGAGTGACAAATCGATCTCCAATCAGTGACTAGTGCTTCAGGAAAGCATCGGCCAACTCCCTCCAATCTTCCTTTACTTTCTTCTCCAAACTGTGGTACCATACCACGGGAGCTCCTTCAAGCGACATTCCAAACATTTTCTGTACCTGGCGCTGAGATAAGCCAACTGAACTCATGACTGATACAAACTGTCGGAGATGCACCCTCGGATCCCCATTCCCGTTGAACTTAGCCATATCCGGCATCTTGAACTGTGCAGGCAACTGTTCCTCAAAAGTCAATGTGTCATAATCCAGCAAATCCTCATTCTTACCCCTCATCTGCGGGTACCGACTCAACCTGATCCGAAGTTTCTGTAACTCTGTCTGAGACCCAGATACTCCTACTGCTGCATACTCTGCATATCATCATCAAAGCGGGGATACATCATCCCCCATCTGTTCGGAGATTCCTCTTGCCTCACATCCCCAGAATGAACCCCGGCACGAGACCCAGCCATAGCAGTAGTCAAAGCCCTGCAACTGTTCAGTGATCTTGGCGAGACCATTCTCTAACTGATCCATACGGGACACCTCATTATCGGATTCACTCATACTTGTTCTTTTAGTGAGCCTTGTCTCTCTAACCCAAACGGTATCTATGTGGTCTTTTAGAGACACAGACGGTGTTACATGATATATGTATGCATGAGGGGCATGAGATGCATGTAACATATAACATACTAAATAAATTCTCAAACAAATCGGTCTATTATCATTTTAGAAGCTTTTGGGACAACTGTCATAAGGTGAACCCGTTCCAGTTTAAATGGCCCAACGAGTTCATGTCTTATGGCAAAAGGCCCAACTAAATCCAAATGATAATATTCCGAAGACAAGCACAAGGTGGCCCATCAATCACTTAGAAGCCTTTGGCCAATATCCATGAAATACGTTCTTGTCCCAGTTTTAATGGCCAACAAGCCCATATCCCATGACAAATGGTCCAAATGGATCCAAACGATGATTCCCAAACATAAGCATAGAAGGAGATAATGCAAACATAACATAATAATTTTTTTACATAATGGCCCATCAACATTTCAGAAGCCTTGGGCCAATAGTCATACAGGTACGAACTTGCCCCAGTTTAAATGGCCCAGCAGGCCCGTATTTCTGACAATAGTCCACTGCATCCAAATGAGGATGGTCCTAAGCACATTCTCAAGGAAATAATCGTTACTTTAACCATACAACCAGTCTATGGGTGGATTTGCAAGAGTATGGACAAAGGCTCTCACTGGAGAAGGATAGCCCACAACTAGGTCTCTCCCACTCAAGGGTTCAGCGACCAAGTGAGCGTATCCCTTTTTATACACTAAGTTACGTGCCAATGAGCTATGGTGTGTGACGGACTGTCAAATGGATTCCCCGTTGTAGATTCCCGAGGGAAGGTGGAGCGAGGCTCACTTAATACCCAAAGCCTCTTAGGCTCTTATCGCTTGTTGTCAGGAATAAACAACGAGTCCTCCAAATTAGTCCATCACAAAGGCTACGATGATGGCCATATAGGTGCCCTCACACCAGCTTGCTTTTCCTTCCTTCGAGAAAGGTAGTGAGTGAAGGAAGCACCAAACCATTACCTAGCCTCAAAGTGCCATTGATTAAACCCCCACTTTATCCACTATAGACATGGTCAATTAAAACAATAAATCCAAACATTACAAGACAATATTTCGGGGCCAACTTTCTATCCCCAGGGGAGTCGCCAGACTGTGGACAACAGAACCTGGGCGACGCCGTTCCTAGGCTCGCGGCCTAGTTGGGAAGACTATAGATAACATGGAGTCGCCACCCGGTGTGAACGGGACAAAGATTTAAGGCCGCACTCACCCCTCGCAAGGGAACCTCAAACTGTTGGGTTCGGAATGGTCCCTTACTCATGTCACTTGTAATGAAAGGATTTATGTAATAATTTAATCAAGCTTAAGTAACACTTATTTCCAAGAGTATCATGCTTCTAAATTCTCATATGCAAAATAAAACTTATGTACGCATTTCACACATATATCTCACATTCAAAATTGCATGCTTAACATATATCGATAGCAACGAACATACAACTTTATTTGCATATCACATTCAGGAAAGCACAAGCACACATATTAACCATACAAGCACACATATGGGCATTTTCCAAGCGGTACGTGGAATTGTAGCCCAAGTACAGACCGCACTACCGTCCATTAGCTTCGGAATCGGCTACGGAATTTACGTCTGGGTTTCCATCCGATATACCGCAAGAAATAATACTCAAATGTTATCATGACACAAGCATATGAATTGTAATACATTAACATATTTGCATTTATACATGTGGAGATAGCTACTAGGAAAACTATGCATGAAATCTAATGAAGAGGACTCAGTTCAGTGGGTGCGTGTTCGTATAGCGTTCGTAAACGCGTTCGAACGGAAATGAAACAGAATGCTCACGTTCGTATGGCGTTTGTTAACGCGTTCGAACAGAAATGAAACAGAATGCTCACGTTCGTATGGCGTTTGATAACGCGTTCGAACGGAAATGAAACAGAATGCTCATGTTCGTATGGCATTCGTAAACACGTTCGAACGGAAATGAGACATGATGCATGATAAGGCAAATACGCATGCGCGTTCGAGTTGCGTTCGTAAACGCGTTCGAACGGGAACAGACCTGATGCATGAAATGGGACGCAATATATAGACAACAAAATGAAAGGGGCGTGGTGAAGTACTACTGCCGTAAAGGTGGCCTTTTAGGGCTCTTGATCTCTCAAAGAGGGGACCTTTAGACCAACATATTAAGCCCATGCGCGTCACATCACACATACAAAAATAGAACCAATCATATCAACCAAGTATGCCCGATTGAACACATCTTACATCCAATCCGAACACACATCAACCGGCGCGGCAAAGCATCGTGGTAACGGGTTTTAACCCCTCCCCATAAGGGATCTTTCATTCCACTTACTAAGCCCATGCGCTTGATTGAACCATACATAAGAGATAAACTCAATAATATCAAACTAAGTATGCCTGATTGAACGTATCTCGCATCCAACCGAACACACATCAACCGGCGCGGCGAAGTAGTGTCACAAAGGTGGCCTTTTCGGCTCTTTGTCTCCCAAATGGAGGACCTTTGAACTAACTCACTAAGCCCATGCGCTTGATTGAATCATGCATAAATAAACAACATATTGAATTCAAGTAAGAAAACTAAATAAACAAAAGCAACACAACAAAAGAAAGATGGTGCCGTTTACCCAAGCGGTACGTGGAGTTGTGGCCCGAGTACAGATCATATTGCCGTCCATTCGGAATCGGCTATGAAATTTATGTCCGGGTTTCCATCCGATATACCGCGAGAGTTGACACATCTCTCATTCATTCATCCAATACCCACGACATATTACATCTCATAATTCATGCATATTTATCTACTCAAAGACCACAACATGCATTTCAACATGACAATCATACAAGTAATACTTAATAAATAATGCGGAAAAAAGAAAACAAGTGTGAAAGATACCCTCAGGTCTAACCTTTTAAGCCGTCTCTCGGACCCGCGTTTCACGAAGATCGAAGGGGTAAAGCTCCGCAACTTTTCTGGTTCACTGGTTTAGCGTCCTAGCTCACTGCTTTGCTATTTTGCTTGCGGTTCGAACTCCGTTCTGCTCCTATTCGGCCTCTGTCTTGCTGCTCACTGCACAGGCCACCTGTTTTAACGTTTTCAATAAACTATTCCAAGTTTGTGTGGGTTCTTAGTGCAATTATATGTGATTATTTTTAAGATTATCTATGCAGTTTTTATGTTACTGTTTTTTTTAAGGATTTGGGCTGCTGTTAAGGTGATTTTTCTGCTGTTTGGGCGTGTAATACAGTGTGGTTTTTGTGGTAATTTTCGGTGGTGGAGGGCTGCTGTATAGGTGGCTGTTTCGGTGATGTGTGAGGGGTTTACGGAGGTGGTTTTCGGCTATGGAGGAGATGGTTGGGGCTCTTTTGTTCTCTTTTTGTGTATATGTCAAGTGTGTTTTTCTTTTGTTTAGTCTTGGGTGTGTAGAGAGAGTCTAGAGAGATTTCGAGAGAGTTTGGGTGTGAATTCTATGCCTTGGGCGTGATTTAGGTTGTGTGAAGGAGCCGAATGGCCTTGGTTAGGGGTTGTTTATATAGAAGATGTCTAGGGTTTCACCTTGTCTCACAAGGAAGAGATTTGGTGCATTCAATAAGGATATGATTTAGTGCTAGGTAAGGAAAGCAATGGATTTGATTGGGGGACAAAATATTTTAATTTAGGAAGTTGTAATATTAAATTTTGTTGGTTTAGGAATACAAATATTTTATATTGGTAATTATCTTATTAGATTAGGAAGTCAAATATATGATTGGCTTTAATTGGTTAGGATTGATTTTAATTAGGTATATCATATTTTTAGTTTTAGTATATAATATATTCAAATTATTTAAATTAGGCATGATTTTATTTTAAGTTTGGTAAATTGTTAAATATTTTATTTAATGTTTAATGATTAAATTAATATTTATTTATTTAATTTGGGATGTGTTTTATGGGCTTTGGGGAGCTAAATGGGCTGGGTGTGAGGCTAGCAGTAAAACCAAAATTACCGACACCGTTCGAACGCTCCCTCGAACGCGACACGAACACCCGCAATCTGTTTTCTGTTCGAACGAAGCAGCGAACGCAGCACTAACGAAGACAGTGAGCTTGTTTATTCTGAATTTCCCCTTCCGATATCCGTTTCCCGCGGCTTTCGTGACTCAAAAGGTGGTGCCTCCAAATGAGGCTCGTCATCGGGTTTCACATGCGAAAATGCAATGCCTACAGTTATGTTTACCGATGGTACGGAAACAGCTTCGCTCTGGATAGACCCATCGGAATCCCATTGGTAGTATAACTGTGTGTCTATGGGAATCCGAATCAGGGTAGGTGTATTTGGTCTTAACCTGAGACTTGCATCGCTAATACTTGCGACAATCAGTATACTTTGGTTTTGGTCGTCTGGGGCTTTAACAGGTTCTGTGTACGCCTCTTCTAGGTATACTGAGAATCGTAGTGTATTGGTTGTGATGTCAAGATGGAAGTATCACTTCAGTCATATGGAGATGATGATCACGTAGGATACAGAACTAGTACTCTTAAGTACTGCAGTCATCGGGATAATATGACTAGGTCATGATTATCCGATTATAGAGACTAGTTACCAGAGATCTGATATATGCTTCGTACGGGGCAGACACAATTCCATCCCTAGGCCTAGCATGTGATATCGATACTGGATCGTAATACGCAATACTACGTATACTACTCCTGACAAAGATCTTGTATTCTGTATAACAATATTTCTGGAGAATTGGGTAGGCACGGTGCTTCGCTAGAAGCCAACCATGTCTTGTAAATCGGTAGGAACGTGGTACCGTGTACGCACGTGTTCGGATAGTCCGATGACCATATTTACTGCCAACATATCCATGGATCTCTTGGGTCGCTTCTCGAAGATTCACCGATGAGATTTGACTCGAACAGAATTAATATAGGATTTAATTAAGAGAGAGAAAATTAATCTGGGATTAATTACGGCAAGAATTAATCTAGGATAAATTAATAGAGAAAGAATTAATCTGGGATTAATTGCGTCGAGAATTTATCTTGGATTAAATTCATCGAGAAGAGAGAATGCGGTTAATTTGGAATTAATTGGTAAAATAAATTTAATAGTGAAATTTGATTTTTCTATTTAATTTATTTAATTGGGCTAAAATAATATATTAGATATATTAATTGAAATTAGATTTCAATGCGGAATTAAAATTGGATTTTAATTCGAGCGAACGAATTAATTTAGAATTAATTCATAAGCGACTTCCGTAATAATTTTGCTATGCATTATTATTTAATTAAATTAGATTTAATTACGTCGCAACGGAAAAATTCGTTTCATCGGATTAAACGAACCTGAGCCCGAAGTGTGTTGAGCGACCCAAATTGAATTTTGAATTCAAAATAGTGGGACCCACTAACTCACATCACTAGTCATTTGTTGATGTAAGTGGTTGGATGCATTTAATGCATTTTTCCAACACACTTGACTTTTGTTTTTGGAAAATATAAAAGGGAGTTGTTTTTTGGAAAACATTATTAGTTTTATTAGACATTACTATTCACATCTCTCTCTCTCTTCTCTACCCTCCATTGCCTATTCTTGTTCTTCTTGGAGAAGAAATTTTATTTCAATTTTTGGACAAAGCTAGCACTTTGGGAGTCATAGAAGGGTGATAGGGAAACTCACCCGAGAGTTTTGAACTCAACAAACAAGCTTGGAGCTCGAACAAAGAAGGAATTTTTGAAATCTTAAATCCGATCAAGGTGAGTTTTTCCGCAACTTCCTTCGATTAATTCACACACGAATCACTCTTAGACGATCTTGGCATGTTCTAGGAACACTTACACATACCATACCCGAGTTCTCGCTGGACGCAAAACCTTCTGGCTATTCCATATAGATTTCTTCATCAAGAAATCCATTTAGAAAAGCCGTTTTGACATCCATTTGCCAAATCTCGTAGTCAAGATACGCAGCTATAGAAATCAAAATCCTAATATACTTAAGCATTGCAACTGGTGAAAAAGTTTCATCGTAGTCGACGCCAGGTCGCTGTGTGTAACCTTTTGTTACCAGTCAGGCCTTAAAGGTTTCAACATTTCCATCAGGCTCGCGCTTCCTCTTGTAAACCCATTTACAACCGATAGGAACAATTCCTTCGAGAAGCAGAACCAAGTCCCAAACTTGATTCTCATGCATTGAGTCTAACTCGGATTTCATGGCACTTTGTCATTTCACGGAGTCGATGTCCAACATCGATTCTCTATAGGTAAAAGGATCAGTCTATTCAACTAAGAGAACATCGAGACTCATTTCTTGTATCAAATACAAGCGTTCAGGAGGTCTAGATACCCTTTGTGACCTACGGAGTGTGTATGTTGAAGGTTCTTCATCTACTTGAACTTCAGGTTCCTCCGTTGGTTCGTTGTTTTCAGGTTGGACTTTATCAAATTCAACATGTCTATATTACCACCTTCTGACAAAAATTCTACTTCTAGAAATTTTACGAAGCGAGCTACGAACACATTTCAATGCTCAGTATCATAGAACAGATATCCCTTCGTATTCGAATGATATCCAACAAACTTAAACTTTTTCCCTCGAGGCGAAAGCTTATCTTGCTGAGCCATCCTGACATAGGCAGGACAACCCCAAACCTTAATATAATTAAGATTTGGTATCCTACCGGTCCATATCTCATACAGAGTCGTAGGAACAGCTTTTGAAGGAATCTTATTAAAAAGATGTGCAGCTGTTAAAAGAGAGTAGCCCCATAAGAAATAGGGCAAATCTATAAAACTCAACATTGATCGGACCATATCCAATAAAGTCTGATTTCTCCTCTCAGACACTCCATTGTGCTGTGGAGCACCTGGAAGAGTATATTGAGCGAGAATCCCATTCTCATTTATATAATCCATGAACTCACTGCTCATATATTCGCCATTTTGATCAGATCGAATGCATTTAATATATTGATCGGTTTGTTTTTATACTTCATTTCGAAACTCTTTATATTTTTCAAAGGTTTCTGATTTATGTCGCATCAGATAGACATAACCGTACCGTGACAGATCATCGGTAAAGGTAACGAAATATGAATAACCACTGTAAGCAGTCTGACTTAGTGGACCACATACATCAGAATGTACGAGTTCCAGTAAGTTAGTGGCGCGGTGTCCAACACCAGAAAATGGGGCTTTGGTCATCTTACCATGAATACATGATTCACAAGTTGGATATGGTTCAATGGTGAGATCTGGTATCAAACCATTCCTAACCAATTGGGTAAGGCGTTTAACGCCTATATGACCTAGCCTCATATGCTAGAGTTCAGTATTATTAACAACAGGTAAACTACGTTTATTAATCCCAGTATTCAAAATATCTTTAGAAGTATGCAATGTGTAATGACCATGCTCATTTGGAAAACAAAGGATCTGAATATTATGTTTATCATATAAATACAAAGAACAGTTCTTAATATTAATACGATGACCTTCTGTATCTAATACAAAAAGAGATATAATATTTGCTACACATCCTGTTACAACGTAGCAATCATACAATAAAAGATTCACATTCGGCAAGGGGATCTCGCATACTCCCACTGCAACTGCATCCAGAGAGTCTCCACTCCCAAAACGCAACTGCATTTTTCCAGGCTTTAGTTTCTTACTATCCTTCAGCATCTGCAGCGAATTGCAAATATGAACAGGACAAGCAGAATCCAAAATCCAATTGGATGTAACAGCTTCACAAGCCAGTGAGATATCAATAACTGGAAAAATAAATGTATCTGATGTAGATGCTCTCTCTTTCCTTATCTGGGCAATGTAGTCAGGACAGTTCCTTTTCCAGTGCCCGACTTTGTTGCAGTGATGGCATTTGTCGTCAGAAGTACTATTGGGCTTTGCTATCTTTCCATGCGGTTGAGAACCGAAACCCTTATTCTTCTTCTTCGCTTTCGTCTTCTTCCCTTTAACCAGGTCTGGGAAGAAGCAGAAAGTGAAGTAGGTTTCAGAGGGCGAGTCGGTACTCCATTCCTTAGGTCCTCTTGTAGGACACAGAAACTGGACGACGCATGTTGTTCCGGGCTCGCGGCCCGGTTGGGAGTACGGAGTAGCCCACGAGGACTAAACCGAAGAATAATGGAGTCGCCACCCGGTGTGAACCGGGAAAATGATTTAAGGCCGCACTCACCCCTCGCAAGGGAAGACCTCAAACCGTTGGGTTCAGAATGGTCCCTTACTTATGTCGTTTGTAATGAATGGATTTGTGCAATATTAACCAAGTCTACTCAACATACATGTTGGTCAAAGTAGTCTAAATTCTTATAAAGCCTAAATCTAGGTCTGCATGCTTCAAAAGTAAACTCTCATAACAGCAAACACATGATATCACACATCAAACATGTTAAATAACTAATGATCTAAACATAACATAACTTAAATTCCTAATACGAAAGGTAAGTAACTAAGTCATGCTAAAAATAAAACAACTTCCTAATGGCCTAATCATGCTCGAATACAAGTTTGGATGAAATAAAATACATGTATCCTTCAAGTGGTACGGGGCATTGTATCCCGAGTGCAAACCATAATACCGTCCATTCGGATTCGGCTATGGAATTTATGTCCGGGTTTCCATCCAATATACCGCAAGAAAGAACACATATTCCATTCACCTGAAATCACATCACACACTAATTCATAATTCTCATGCGAAGAAAAGTAAGTTACATGCTTTTCTAAATTACCAATTTACACAACTTAAATTAGATAACATGCTAATTAATTATTCATGCTAGATACCATAAAACACATTTTCTAAATCATTATTCCATGTGAATAAATTCCAACAACATGCTAATCTAATTATCCATGCTAGATATCACAAAACACATTTCCTAAATCATTATTTCATGTGAACAAATTCCAACAACATGCTAATCTAATTATCCATGCTAGATATCACAAAATACATCTCCTAAATCATTATTTCATGTGAATAAAATAAATTTCATGCCTTTTAATTTACTAATTCATGCGAATAAAATAAATTATTTGCGCCCTCAGGTCTAACCTTTTGTGTCGTCTTTCGGAAGTGCGTTATACGGCCGTCGGAGAGGCTAAGACACCGTGATCTCACCGGTTCGCTATTTTGACGTTTTTTGGCTCGTTGTTTCGCCGTTTCGTTCGCTGTTTTGAGTTCGTTTCGCTGCAATTCAAGTCTCCACACTCGGCTCACTGGTTTGCAGTGAATTAGGGGGTATTTTGGTGAATTTTAAGGGGTATTGAACTGCCGTTTGCTTGGTTTCTCAAAGAATTTCGAGTTCAGTTTTTTACTCACTGTTTTGATGATTTTGGGGACTGTTTTGAGTGTAATGAGCTGCTGTTTTGGGCGTGATCAATGAGGGTGATTTAGGCAGTTTGTGTACTGGTTTGGGGGCTGAAATGAGGGTTATTTAGGAGTTGGTTTCAGGGGTTAAATGAAGCAGTGGTTTGGACGTGTAAGGGGACTGTTTGGGCGTGTTTCTTGGGGTTGGAATGGGAGGCTAATTTGCGTGAACTATAAAGACAAGGTGAAGGGCTGAATAGAGGTGTGTGTGAGGCAGTGAGGGGCGTGACTTTCAGGTCTAAATGGAGGCTAGATGATGTACTGAATTGGAGGCTTTATGGTGTCTTGAGGCAGTGAGTTGAGGGCTGATTAGAGGCGTGAGAAGGGGCTGTGAGGGCTGACTTGAGGCGTGAACAAGGGGGCTGAGTGGAGAGCTGCTTTGTTGATGGTTTAGGCGTGACTTGAGGCACTGACTTGAGGCATGTATGAGCGTGACAAGGGGCTGAATGGAGGATGGCCTTTGGGCGTGACTAAGGCAGTGAAGGAGAGAGCTGTGTACGTGAGAGCAAGGGGAGGCAATGGGCTGTTTTGTTCTTCAAAATGCTTAAGTGTTTGATCAATGTATGCTAGGTATGTGCTTTGAGAGATGGGTGAGGCAAGTTTACGTGTGCATGGCTCCAGAAGCAAGGTAGTGTTTGGTTCCATTTTATAATGGAGAGTGGGGAAGGAGGCATTTATTGTTTGTTGTTTGGTGGGGAAGAAATGATTTATTAGGCTTGAAAACGTGTGGGGCTAGATTATTAATTGGGTAGGCATTACTTTGTTGAAATAAAATGGAAATGGAGTAGACGTGGGGTTGTAAGGATTTAATGATGTAGGGAAGTTTGTTTTGTATTTTGTTGGAGGGTGAATGATTTATTTAATTGGTGGGGGCAAGTATGGTTGGATTTGGCTTTTTGATTAATGAATGTGGGATCAAGGTTTATTAGTTTTGGTTATTATTTTTTATGAAAAGAAAAGTGGCATGTGGGGACGTGAGGTATCTTGAATTTGTGAGATGTGTGTGTGTGAGTGTGGTGGAAGAGAGAAGTAATTTACGTGAGGGGAGAGTTTAGTTACTTAGGATTTTATTTTCTAGTGTTTGGTTTGTGTTTTATATTTAATATTTGGTTGAATTAGTTTTGTTTGTGTGATGGGCGTGTGAGGTATTGGTTTGGAATTTTGTGTTTGGTTATTAAATGGTGTAGGGTTGGCTATTAAATGGTGTAGGGAAATATTATTAAATGGTTTGGAAAAAATGATAAATGGGTGGCTTTGGTGTTAATGAGTGTGGGGTTTGTTTAATAAATGGCTTGGAAATTTTGTGTCAAGGTAAAAGTAAGGTCAAAGGTGTAAAGTAAGTTGGTAGAAGGGTAAATCATGTTTGAATAGTGCATGGAGGGGTGAAATTGTGTGTTTGGGCATGGGCTTCTTGGTTGGTGGGCTTGGTGTGGTTTGTTTTGGTTTCATGGGCTTTGGATGTGGGTTTTGGTGTTTAGGTGAGCTTAGAGTGGTTTGCGGGGATTTCGGGCCAAAGATATGCCTCGAAACGAAGATTCAACAAGCGAACTCCGAGCGAACTCAACGAATCAAAACCAATAATATGTCAATTCTTGACTTCTCATTTCCGACGACCGTTTTCCGCGACTTCCACGACTTAAAGGTAGTGCCTCCTTACGATACTCATCATCGGGTTTGGTATGCAAAAATGCAATGCCTACACCTATTCCGCCGTGATCAGCATCATATGCAACATCAATGAGTGGCTTAGCAACTCTAGAATGGCAACATGATTATCAAATAATCGAAAATAAGCCATTGAAACCATTTCAAGCTTACTTTATAACCATACATGCATACATCTTTCATAAAATTTTACAGCCAATTAAAACACAAACTATAAGTGTAGAGACAACATCCTAGCAACATATGTTGTAGCTAAGCATGTTAGAAACATTTTCTATGTTGTAAGATTTAAAGAAAAACTTACAAAACACAAAGATTTGCAAGCTTTTCTTATTTGTCTTCAAACTTTTCTCTCAACTCTTTTGTATTTGTTTTCGTAACTTATGAACCCTTAACCTAATGAAAATGAAACAAAGTAATAAATACTCCCCAAATATGCCCTTGGCCGAATTTGGTGTATACAATAATATCTATATATTATTTTTGTTTCAATTATTTTTTGCTTTATCAACTTACAACTTGGTCATTACACCTTTAATAAATATTCAACAAGTCAACAAAAACAACTCAAGGCATTTCCAAAAAATATAAAAAACTTAAGATATTTATATTTTTAATTAATTTAATTATTTAACAATTAAATAATTAAATAATTATTTAAATACAAATATTTTAAATATATGTATTATATTTACATTAAATATCCAAATACATATATATTTATGATATATGTCAAATATTACAATTTGACATTTAATTAATGTGTATTTATTAAAATCTATCATTAAATACAAATGCACAATAATTAGGAAAATACTATTAGGTCCATTCGCATGTATTTTTCGTTTAACCTTTAAACGACTTATAAATAATCAGTATTATTCATAAAAGTTGTCCTAGTGCTCTACGAGTAATATTTCACTAGTGAGACTCTCTAGATTCAGGCATATCCGTCACGAAATCCAATTTCGTGTCCATAATTTACCCACCCGTAAATTATGACGATTACGGATAAACTCGCTGAATCATACAGGTCGAGGTCATGACATATGTATAATTCCTCTGTCACATGTATCCGGATATATCCCAGAGATATAGATGTAAACGTCAAATCTCTATAGGGACAATCATGTCGATGTCTCTATTAGCAATCTCTAAAAGAACACTTTGAACTGACTTCTAAAGTGTACCACGGGCCCATGATTTTTATCTAATTGCTAATCATATATGGACTACCTATGCTCTGTACACAGAACTGACGGATCATATCTCGACACACACATGACACCTTGAGGATCTGTCCACACCCAACGAACAGACGGAGGTATGATCTAAATAGATCGGTGACGTGACTGTCATCTAAGTGTGGAAGATGTCTCATTTGCCCACAGTGGTATCTCAAGTCGAAGAATCACAAATGCTACTCAACCCGATAAGATTCTTATTGACGTTGGTGTATCATTCATTAAGAATCTTCAGTGAGTCGTTCAGTGTTTATCTGCTATAAACACCTACATGTCTATACGAGTCTCCAAGACTCATGGTTCATTGAGAAACCATTGGAATCATGTATTCCAGTATACGACATACACCGGTCTCAACGGGTTTACTTTACTGACCAAATAGTGTAAACTTTGACCAGGAACTGTCTTAGAATGACAACATCATGATACAACTCAATGTCAGTTGCGACGTTTTTGCAACTGTATCATGACTAATCATAATAAGGTCTATTACGTCTTTACCATATAAAAAGATATATTATATTATAGAAACTGCTCATTTTATTCATAATAAAACGTTTACAATAATATTTACAAGGAAATACAACCGGGAATTGGCGCTCTGAGCACCAACCCCAACACGTTGTTCTAAGAAGAGAGAATGTGAAGCTAAAATGTAAAGAGTAAAGGAGAGAGACTTACCTTCAAATTTATAAACTATCTCTTTATATATGAAGATGCTTACAAGAAAAGTATTACAGCTGGAACACATTTAATATGATAAGGTTCTAACTTTAAGAAAAAATAAAATTTTTCTAAAAACTAACACACACAATTTTAGAGAAAAGTAAAAGTAAATACAAACATTACTTTACGAAAGTAGACAATTCACATTATTATTTTTACAAAATAAAGTAAACTAGACTTTTAATGAAGTAAAAGCAAAACAAAAGCATAATAAAATAAATAATGTTAAATGAATTAATAAAGAATTAAATAAATGATGAAACACAAAATAAATAACAATTAAAAAATATATAAGATTTATTAAACAAATAAAAGAGAATATATATAAAGATGATTAAATAAGTATAGGAGAAAAAAATAATAAAAAATAAAAGAATTTAATTAATAAAATAATAATAATAATTAAATAAATAAACAATAAGAATCGGCAAGTTGATGACTCCTGCCATCCAACTCATCATGATCATTGACCCCCAAGAAAAAAAATCAGCACATCAATGAACTCAAAACACACATTTAACACACGTTTTGATGCAAATTAAAGAATAGGAAGCAAAAAGGAGAGGAAAGAGTCAACAATGCACATAAAACAATAATTTTAGGGGCGCCTGACGAGGGGGCGAGAGAAGCAATACCCTTGGTTTCCTTATACCTAACAGCATGACGTAAATACCAAAAATTGCCCATCTCCTTTTCTTTTCAACACTGTTGAAGGTAAAACAAGAGGAGGTAATGAATTGGCAAAACTCGGTATCACCAACTCAGCTGACGAGTCTTTAGGGACAAATAAATCGGTATTTGACTCAACGAATTCATTGGCTAGCTGGGTGTCTATAGTCGGAAAGTGAAGCATGAACCCTAAAAAGCTCGCAGGAGAAGCAAAATAAAGATAGCAAGGGATACCGAGTTGATCAGCGACACCAATCATGGAAGTACAAAACATGTCGATAAATAACCCAGCAACTCGGTCCGAGTCATCGGAGTGTGACTCGGTTTCCATGAGCTTGAGGATTTCGTTCTTGACGTGTGGTTTGTGGTTTTCAATGAACAGAGATAAGTAGCCTAAGGTGGACTTGTACTGATTCGGTGAGGGAGGGTCTACGGTAGGGAGATAGACGAAATTGACGTCATCATCAGGTGTGGGGGAGGCGTCCCGTGATTTGATGTAGGCGTTGACGATAGGTCGTTCTGATACGGTCATGATGAGAATAGTGGCGCAGAATCGACGGTCACGATTGGTTAGGAGATGCGCGAATTCAACGAGTTACGAGTGGAATGAGATTTTGCCCATTTCTGGGGTACAAATAAGAAAAGGGCAATGACATGTATACTTAAACTTATCCCGAAAATTTTCCCGAACGTCTCACTGTAGCTAAATTTAAGTATAAATTTTCGGGATAAGTTTAAGTATAAATTTTCGGTAGTTCTTCTTCATGGCTGGGGTTTAATGTCTGTTTCGGCCGGCCATTCTGGTTTTGTAGGGCTGGAGCTTCTGGTTCTTCATGATTATTTAAAAAAAAAAAAAATTTAATTTCGTTAAATTATTATTTACTTGGCTGACAAGATTTTCTTTAAATTATTATTTACTTGTTTGACAGGAGCAAAATACTCTCACTTAATTCGCCAATTAATGACACTTTCTTCATTAATAAAGACAATAATTTATTCTCTCTCTCTTTTTTTTTTCCCACTTAATTGGCCAATTACATGACATTTTAATTTCGTTAATTATTTGTTTACTTATTTCACTATAATTTGTAGTTTCGTTTTTGGATATTGTTGGAAAATCAATTAGGACGTTGATATTAAGGGTGGCAAAACAAATCAATGAATCGAATTTGTATTGAATCCTAAACGAATCGAATCAAAATGTGATGGATTCGAATTCGATTCGTTTATTAAACGAATCCTAATATCAAGATTCGTATTTGATTCGTTTATTAAACGAATCGAATACGAATATTTGTTTATTCGTTTAGTCAATGATATTATTTAATAAAATAATTTATCACACTTGATTCACATTAAATCTTCATAAATATATACATATGAAATATGTAATTAATAAATTTATTAAAAATACCTCACCAAAAAACGAAAATATGTTTTTTTTCTATGAAAATTAGCTATAATTTCTCGAATCTTAATTGAAAATTAACAAGAACTAGTAAATAAAAATAATAGAACGAATCATAAACGAATCAATGAGCTTAAATTCGTATTCGATTCATTTAATAAACGAATCAAATCGAATCGACCCATTTATTAAACGAATCCATTTTTTCAAACCCGTATTCGCTTTAAAGTGAATCGAATCGAACGAATAAACGAATCCTAACCCAAATTGCCACCCCTAGTTAATACCCATGATGATAATATTTTTTGAAAGGTATAATGATGTTATTAAGTTTCCAAATGTATATGATTAAATAGTAATCAATGCATGTGATGATATAATAACTCTTCCATCTCCTATAAATATGAGCATTTGTTCATTTATAAAAAATAATAAATTAAGTTTGATTAAAGAGATCTATACAAGTATGCAATTGTGTTGTGAAATATTTAGATTTATAAGCGGTAAATATATCAATATTTACCGTCCATTTGACTTAAATTTTTGTATAGTTTCTTGAGTTTTGTGAATATTTTGATGTATTTTGTGTATTTTGTAGATAAATAAGGTTTTAGGACTCACTGGAATCAAATCAGGGCCAAAACAGTGAAAAACATACAATTTGGGGTTGCAAAACAAATCAACGAATCTCATTTGTATCGAATCCTAAACGAATCGAATCAAAATGTGATAGATTCGTATTCGATTCGTTTATTAAACGAATCCTAATATCAGGATTCGTATTTGATTCGTTTATTAAACGAATCGAATACGAATATTTGTTTATTCGTTTAGTCAATGATATTATTTAATAAAATAATTTACCACACTTGATTCACATTAAATCTTCATAAATATATACATATGAAATATGTAATTAATAAATTACTAAAAATATCTCACCAAAAAAGGAAAATATTATTTTTTTTCTATGAAAATTAGCTATAATTTCTCGAATCTTAATTGAAAATTAACAAGAACTAGTAAATAAAAATAATAAAATGAATCATAAACGAATCAATGAGCTTAAATTCGTATTCGATTCATTTAATAAACGAATCAAATCGAATCGACCCATTTATTAAACGAATCCATTTTTTCAAACCCGTATTCGCTTTAAAGCGAATCGAATCGAACGAATAAACGAATCCTGACCCAAATTGCCACCCCTAGTTGATACCCATGATGATAATATTTTTTTGAAGGATATAATGATGTTATTAAGTTTCCAAATGTATATGATTAAATAGTAATCAATGCATGTGATGATATAATAACTCTTCCATCTCCTATAAATATGAGCATTTGTTCATTTATAAAAACAATAAATTAAGTTTGATTAAGGAGATCTATACAAGTATGCAATTGTGTTGTGAAATATTTAGATTGATAAGCGGTAAATATATCAATATTTACCGTCCATTTGACTTAATATTTTGTATAGTTTCTTGAGTTTTGTGAATATTTTGATGTGTTTTGTGTATTTTGTAGATAAATAAGGTTTTAGGACTCACTGGAATCAAATCAGGGCCAATACAGTGAAAAACAGACAATTTGGGGTTGCAAAACAAATCAACGAATCGAATTTGTATCGAATCATAAACGAATCGAATCAAAATGTGATGGATTCGTATTCGATTCGTTTATTAAACGAATCCTAATATCACAATTCATATTTGATTCGTTTATTAAACGAATCGAATACGAATATTTGTTTATTCGTTTAGTCAATGATATTATTTAATAAAATATTTACCACACTTTATTCACATTAAATCTTCATAAATATATACATATGAAATATGTAATTAATAAATTTACTAAAAATACCTCACCAAAAAATGAAAATATTTTTTTTTTCTATGATAATTAGCTATAATTTCTCGAATCTTAATTGAAAATTAACAAGAACTAGTAAATAAAAATAATAAAACGAATCTTAAACGAATCAATGAGTTTAAATTCGTATTCGATTCATTTAATAAACGAATCAAATCGAATCGACCAATTTATTAAACGAATCCATTTTTTAAACCCGTATTCGCTTTAAAGCGAATCGAATAGAACAAATAAACGAATCATGACCCAAATTTCCATCCCTAGTTGATACCCATGATGATAATATTTTTTTGAAGGGTACAATGATGTTATTAAGTTTCCAAATGTATATGATTAAATAGTAATCTATGCATGTGATGATATAATAACTCTTCCATCTCCTATAAATATGAGCATTTGTTCAATTATAAAAACAATAAATTAAGTTTGATTAAGGAGATCTATACAAGTATGCAATTGTGTTGTGAAATATATAGATTGATAAGCGGTAAATATATCAATATTTATCGTCCATTTGACTTAATATTTTGTATAGTTTCTTGAGTTTTGTGAATATTTTGATGTGTTTTTTGTATTTTGTAGATAATAAGGTTTTAGGACTCACTGGAATCAAATCAGGGCCAAAACAGTGAAAAACAGACAATTTGGGGTTGCAAAACAAATCAACGAATCGAATTTGTATCGAATCCTAAACGAATCGAATCAAAATGTGATGGATTTGTATTCGATTCGTTTATTAAACGAATCCTAATATCAGGATTCGTATTTGATTCGTTTATTAAACGAATCGAATACGAATATTTGTTTATTCGTTTAGTCAATGATATTATTTAATAAAATAATTTACCACACTTGATTCACATTAAATCTTCATAAATATATACATATGTAATATGTAATTAATAAATTTACTAAAAATACCTCACCAAAAAAGGAAAATATTATTTTTTTATGATAATTTGCTATAATTTCTCGAATCTTAATTGAAAATTAACAAGAACTAGTAAATAAAAATAATAAAACGAATCCTAAACGAATCAATGAGCTTAAATTCGTATTCGATTCATTTAATAAACGAATCAAATCGAATCGACCCATTTATTAAATAAATCCATTTTTTCATACCCGTATTCGCTTTAAAGCGAATCGAATCGAACGAATAAACGAATCCTGACCCAAATTGCTACCCCTAGTTGATACCCATGATGGTAATATTTTTTGAAGGATATAATGATGTTATTAAGTTTCCAAATGTATATGATTAAATAGTAATCAATGCATGTGATGATATAATAACTTTTCCATCTCCTATAAATATGAGCATTTGTTCATTTATAAAAACAATAAATTAAGTTTGATTAAGGAGATCTATATAATTATGCAATTGTGTTGTGAAATATTTAGATTGATAATATATCAATATTTATCGTCCATTTGACTTAATATTTTGTATAGTTTCTTGAGTTTTGTGAATTTTTGATATGTTTTGTGTATTTTGTAGATAAATAAGGTTTTAGGACTCACTGGAATCAAATCAGGGCCAAAACAGTGAAAAACAGACAATTTGGGGTTGCAAAACAAATCAACGAATCGAATTTGTATCGAATCCTAAACGAATCGAATCAAAATGTGATGGATTTGTATTCGATTCGTTTATTAAACGAATCCTAATATCATGATTCGTATTTGATTCGTTTATTAAATGAATCGAATACGAATATTTGTTTATTCGTTTAGTCAATGATATTATTTAATAAAATAATTTACCACACTTGATTCACATTAAATCTTCATAAATATATACATATGTAATATGTAATTAATAAATTTACTAAAAATACCTCACCAAAAAAGAAAATATTATTTTTTATGATAATTTGCTATAATTTCTCGAATCTTAATTGAAAATTAACAAGAACTAGTAAATAAAAACAATAAAACGAATCCTAAACGAATCAATGAGCTTAAATTCGTATTCGATTCATTTAATAAACGAATCAAATCGAATCGACCCATTTATTAAACGAATCCATTTTTTCATACCCGTATTCGCTTTAAAGCGAATCGAATCGAACGAATAAACGAATCCTGACCCAAATTGCCACCCCTAGTTGATACCCATGATGGTAATATTTTTTGAAGAGTATAATGATGTTATTAAGTTTCCAAATGTATATGATTAAATAGTAATCAATGAATGTGATGATATAATAACTTTTCCATCTCCTATAAATATGAGCATTTGTTCATTTATAAAAACAATAAATTAAGTTTGATTAAGGAGATCTATACAAGTATGCAATTGTGTTGTGAAATATTTAGATTGATAAGCGGTAAATATATCAATATTTACCGTCCAGTTGACTTAATATTTTGTATAGTTTCTTGAGTTTTGTGAATATTTTGATGTATTTTGTGTATTTTGTAGATAAATAAGGTTTTAGGACTCACTGGAATCAAATCAGGCCAAAACAGCGAAAAACGGAAAAAGGGTAAAATTTTCATTTCGGTGTCGCGACGTGCAGCACCTCTGCGTCACGACCTCTAACGTGCGCCGGACACGTGTCAAAATCAGAGAAACTTGCTATCATACGCATTTGCTAAAATGCGCCTGCCACGTGTCAACTTCACAACACTTACTAACGTGCGCCGGACACGTGTCATCATCACATGCTGCCAACAATACACGTCATTGCTGACGTCAGCGTCGCGACGCGCACAATCTCACGCGTCGCGACGCCGAGCCAATAATTCTACCGACATCCACGTGTCAGCATCTCAGGAAGCGCCTGCCACGCCTCACAAATCAACGTCGCGTCGCGACGCTCATGACCAAACTTTGCGTATAAATTGAGGCCGAAATCAGAATTTCAATTCACACATTCTTCTTGGAATTCCCTTAAGAATACTAAGAAGATTGTATCTTGTTTTGTTTATTTACGGCTTTCTGTATTTAATTTTTTTTTACGCAATAGTTCTTTCTTTACTTTACTTTTCATTCTTTATTTTTACTTTTCAGTATGAGGAGGTAACTCCCCTCTGCTGGGGTGAAAAGTTAAGCTTTTATTACTAATATTTAGATTAATTTCCCTTAACTATAATATATAAATTATTTAAAACCTGACTTAATGAGATACCGCCTTTATGGTCGGTTAGACTTAATAAAATTGTATTTAATCTGACTAAATTGGATATTACCTTTATGGTCGGTTGGAATTAATCATAAATCTGATTTAATCATGATACCGCCTATATGGTCGGTTGTTAATGTCATGCAAAGTTTATATATTATAATAATGAATATATCTAAAATAGAAGTAATAAAAGTGAATCCTCTAACTCCAATATTTTTTTATTGTTTATTTACTTTTTTTAATTTTCAAGCTTTACTTTATGTTATTTACTTTATTTAAGTTTTTACTAGTCTTAGATATGTGTTGTAACTAAATATCATATATGGGGTTGTGATGAATTCCAATATCACTGGTTTATAAGGGGTTATTTTAAAACTTTAGTAATATAAAAGGTTTATTTATTGAGTCTTAAGCTTAATGCTTCTTATTGACTGACCATTAATAAGATTGATGTGGTAAACTTAAAATGAACTTGACGAAAGGATTTTAGGTTTCAGCCTTAAACTTAATAGCCCACGATCTCCCTTAAGGATTAGGTACCCCTTAATAGATTTCCTTCTAGGATAGACATATATCTATCGGGCGGGGTAGCCATAATTGAAATTTAGTCTTAATGAATTCAGGTAACTTGGTTAACATAGACATGATTAATTGGGTTATTTGGGTGTTTGCATCTGACCATCGACAAAGGCTTTTGCATAAATCGTGTTCCAGGTTAATAAACCAATATATTACACAAACATAAGATAACCACTTCATCTTTAAAAAATATTGGAAGGATTCACAACCCTAAATAGTTTCTTAATATTGAATTTTCCTTAAATTTACTTTCGCACTGTTTTATTTACTTGTTTTCAAACAAAAATCATCATCCAATCAACAAACCATTCTATTAGGTACTCGTAAATATTTAACTTCATAAATTGATAGCTAATGTATTAAGTCCTTGTGGGATCGATACATTTTATAATACTTGAGCAATACGTGCGTTTGCGTTACGTGTGTGATTTCACCGATCATAGATTTATTCTAATTTGTTTGTAAATAAATTATAAATTATTAATACATGTTGGTTATATCCTAAATGGATAATTCATGAATTTATTTGTGTTATTTGGGTATATTCTCAATATTATAAAATACAGATAACCTCCTCCAGGCGATTGTCCTTTGAGGAGCGAGGCGGAAACCTCAAAGCGAACGACAAAAAAAAATTTATAAATTGATGAAATGATGATTCTTGATTCATAATAAATTTATTATAAATATTTAGTAATTTAATAAATTAATAATTAATTATTTTAATTAAGGATATTTTTGTAACTTATTTTTTATTTAAATATTTATAATAAATAATTTTATTATTAATAATAAATTAATTTGATACTATTATAATTAATTTTTTTTGAAAATCATAATTAATGTTGATTAATGATATTAACAATTTATAATTTATATAAAGAAATGGTTTGGAATTGAGATCATGCAGATCATAACACAATTTTAAATAGTGTTCAGTGTTCCTACGGATTACGTTAATTTTCATCATGCATATATATTATAATAGTAAAAATAATTTTCATTATTTTTACAATACAATTTGATACATGAATATCATCAAAAAATCACAAACTCTAGCAAAAATGTTGACTTCCTACAAAAAAATAATTAATAATTTATTAAATGATGCAGGTAAGAATTACAATAAAATAATTTTATTATTACAAAAAATATAATTAATAATTAATAATTTATCTTCCATCACAATTTACAAGAAAAATGGAACCAGCTGTACACTATACGTTTACCATATTTCTGTTTGGTCTCTTCTTCTTCTTCTTCATTTATGGGTCGTAGTTCTTCATTTTTGCGTCTTATTCTTCTTCATTTCTGGTGATGAAACCAGAGAGAGTGAGCACTGTTTTTTTTTCAACTTCTTCATTTTTGTGCAAATACTTATGGTGTTTGATGACGACGAGATGATTCCCGGTCAGACATCACTATTTTATTTATTTTTTTATTTTTTTTGGCGTCGTCCCTTCGTCGATGTGAGGCGGCCGCCTCACGCCGACGACATGAGAATTAAAGAAAATTTGTCAGAGGTGGACACCTCGACGAGCCAACTAGGGGTGTTCGCGGTGCGGTTCAGGTCAGTTTTTTGTTTTTCACTTCAAACCGCGCGGGCTGGCGGTTTGGGAAATTAGAAACTGAAACCGCAAATTTGATAAGGAAAATCGCGATGGTTCGGGTTGGAGGTTTAGCGGTTTGGGCGGTTCGGGTCAGTGGTTTTGATTATAAATTTTTAAAGAAAATTTTGTGTGTTTTCACATAATAAATGAAGAGAAAAAATACTTAATTTTCATTTATACATTGCATATTGTCATATGATCATTAAATATCTTAAATGTCATGGTTAAAGAAGAAGAAAATTATAAAATAATATCTAATTTGAACGCGGGTCGGCGGTTTAGGCGGTTCGGGTGGCTGTTTGAGTCAAAATTTATGGTTTTGGGCGGTTTGGGTCGCGGTTGGGTCAAAACCACACACCGACCCGAAATTTACGTTTCTGTTCAGATTGACCCGAAATTATTTTTAATTTTTTTGTTCAAACCGCGCGGTGCGGTTCGGGTCGGTACGATTTGGTCGGGTTACAGTTTGACCTGAAATTGTGACCACCCCTAGCACCAACGTTGCGAGGCGGTGACGCGACGCCTCGAGACGGCGTCTCTGGTCGTTTTTTTAAACAATGATTGTTCTATCATTTGAGTCTGTTAAATGAAATTTCTAATTAATAATTTTGGAAAATATAAATAAATCAATATGAATTTTTTCAATATACAACAGGGAATAAAATATCACAATAACTCTCAAACTATAGAGGAGATTTAACTTTTTGGGTTGCAAAGATAGCAATATCAATTGAATCATTAGTTTAGTTTTTGGATTTATGATATATGGAAGTGGATGATTTATAATTGAATGTAGTTTAATGGAATGTGAGAATATTATTAATGAATAAAAAATTATAAATATTTTTATTTAATATTATTTTATTTTATAAATAATAAGGATTTAGGTTGTTATTAAGAGTATATTTATAAAAATGTTAAAAAGTGAGAGTCAATGAGATGATAATAGACTGGGTATCATGCAAGGTTGGTCCTGATATCTCCAAGGTTTAAGATCATTTTTACATTTTGAGACCTTTCATCATAATATAATATTATAATAAAAAATTTATAGCCCAGGGTTGTGGTGGAACCACTTATCTATATATTTATATATAAAAATTAAACATTTTCCAATTTCCACTCCCTCAACACTTAAGTGGCGGATCAGTTTTTAAGAAAAAATAAATATTAAATCAAACTAAATCACTACATTAATATAATTAAATTAAACATTAAATCGAACTATTATATTTGGAATCAAACATTATACCATATATACAAATATTCTTTAAATTAAATATTACATCAAAATAAATAATTTCACTAGTTTTTTTATAAAAAGAGTTATACATTATATTAAACTAAATCACTTCACTAATTTATTTTGAGTTATCCTATTTCTAATCAAACATTAACATTAGATTATGCAAACGTAACCTATTTGCAATCACTAAAGTAAGATTAGGTTAATTTCTTTTATTTCACAAAATCAAGATGAATCCTCTAAAATTGCTTCATTGGCTTCCTGAATCTGGTACGTCAACAAAATAAACCTTAAAAAAAAAAAAAAAAAATCAAATATCATTATAACTTATGAATTGTCATTCTTGTCTATAAAATTAGCCCAAGGGCTCTCAAATTTAAAGACCTATGTCAATTTCTGTTCCGACTGTGCGTGCATAGCATGTGTAAGAGATTGAACGTGAGTTCTTTTTAATATGGAAATTGATGTTTTAAATAATTTATTATTTGAAAAATAAAATCTTTGTTGACGGCTGATTTTGGGATAACCTTCCTTCAACAGTGAATTTGTTTGGTTATGGGAAACCAAAAGCAAACTTAGTGGAAAGGCGGAAAAACACACAGATTGGCAAAAGAATATTAACGTGGTTCGGCGGAACGAATCCAACCTACGTCCACGGGCACAAAACGATGGAGGTTGTTTTATTACCAAGAACTGGCTCGGCCGACCTGTTTTGAATGAGGCCGGCGTATGGCCGAGTAGTTGAAAGAGTTTACAATTGCTATTTCTCTATTGTTTTTGGTTTTTTGTTCTCTCGCCCCCTTTATATACTCCCAAAATGTAATATTGTTCTTCCTACTTGCAAAGTCCTCCACGTAATGCCTGACTAATTTAATGAGTTCTCTTCTTTAGGTCTGCTCTTGCCGAAAGTCAGCCTGCACCCTGACGCTTCTGTCACATCAACTCTGCCTCTTCCTCTGCCACACGCAACAATAATGGTGACAGCTTGGACGGTGCTTCCGGGAGATGACACGTGTAAAGGAAAATTATAGACTCTAGTCTTCTGTCGGTTACCAAGTGATCGACCAAATACATCACCGAACCCATCGAGCTATTTCCGTCCTGTCCTGAAATGTCCGAGCTCTTCAACCTGCTCAAAGAGGGAGCAGAATAGGCCCGAACCGAGCTGATGACCTAAAGTGGTCGTCCATAGCTCTGAGGTGATTGGTCTTGTAACTTATACCATATCGCGTGCTATGGTCGGTCAGATCTGAGAGACCGTATCCGGACTCTCTGTCGGGCCGAGGAGTGACTAATACTTTCTAAACACCCATCCCTTTTGGAAAAGGGGAAATTCCATCTCTGCCCCTGGTCGCACTGTTCAATATGCCTGTCAAAATACACCATCAACATCCATCATCTAGTTCTCGGTATCAATGAGTTAGTGAATTGATGCCGGGAACTATGAAAAAAGATGGTGTGCTGATCATTCGGTCGGTGGTCACTTCGGGAACCATAGAGAACTGTTTTTGCTATTCAATCAAGTCTTTCCTCGCCATCTTCATGTATTCGGTCACCGAGAATCCTGCTATTGATTCAGTTCTACATATGGGGGTTCTCGGAGGATGAAGCTGTTACCCTATTTGCCCCTCCTTCAGAGTGAATTCAATATCCCGAACCCACGTCTGCCGTGCTCATATCCATAGTTCTTGAGGAGTTGCCGCCTGAAGTTCTCGTCCTTGTTCCAGAAGTACCTGCAACTGAAGCTAAAAAAACCCTTCTGCCGAGTCAGAGCCAGAGGTCATGCCTCCTGAAATTGATTGAGCTGAACCCATTGCCTTTGTGCGGGCTGATGAACGAGGGTGACCCTGAGGCGGCTTTTTGTAACAAACAATATACTTGTGTTTTTGCAATAATATCTGCAATCTTCTTTCCCTTGCCTATCTCTGACTGCTCTGTTTCCTGCCTTTCATACTTTGCACGATTTCCTCTTCTATCTTGCTACCTTGCTCTTCCGAATCTGGACGAGAGGAAAAATTCTGAGCCCGATCAATTTTAAATCCAACCATGGGGCGAACGCTCCGTTCCTGATCCGTTTATGATTCACTCGGTGGGACGTAACCCGACCCCGAGCTGAAAAGAAAACTTGGCTCTGGGGGAATGTTACATCCCCAGACCAAAGAGGTTGACTCGGTGGGACGTAACCCGACCCCGAGCTGAAAAGAAAACTTGGCTCTGGGGGAATGTTACATCCCCATACCAAAGAGGTTGACTCGGTGGGGAGTAACCCGACCCCGAGCTGAAAAGAAAACTTGGCTATGGGGGAATGTTACATCCCCAGACTAAAGAGGTTGACTTGGTGAGACGTAACCCGACCCCGAGCTGATTAAACCATGAAGCCTCGGCGGAACAAATCCAGCCCCAAGCCGATGGCACACAGAGGCCTCGGCGGAACGAATCCAGCCCTGAGTCGATTAAACCATGAAGCCTCGGCGGAACGAATCCAGCCCTGAGCCGATGGCACACAGAGGCCTCAGCGGAACAAATCCAGCCCCGAGCCAATTAAACCATGAAGTCTCGGCGGTACGAATCCAGCCCTGAGCCGATGGCACAGAGAGGCCTCGTCAGAACAAATCCAGCCCCGAGCCGATGGCACACAGAGGCCTCGGCGGAACGAATCCAGCCCCGAGATGATTAAACTATGAAGCATCGGCGGAACGAATCCAGCTCCGAGCCAATGGCACACAGAGGCCTCGGCGGAATGAATCCAGCCCCGAGCCGATTAAACCATGAAGCCTCGGCGGAACGAATTCAGCCCCGAGCCGATGACACACAGAGGCCTCGGCGGAACGAATCCAGCCCCGAGCCGATTAAACCATGAAGCCTCGGCGGAACGAATCCAGCCCCGAGCCGATGACACACAGTAGCCCTAAAAAATGCAAGTCATGGGGTAGTTACGCTCCGGCCTCGGGAGTCTGATACTGCCACGAGGGGTTCGCGCGCTCCCTCATGCACTTCATCCCTTGAAGCGATCTAAATCCACTTAAAATGAAAGGAGCCAGGTCGGCGCACTTCCACCCGGGGGTTTGATAATGACACCAGTGTTTGGCGCGCCACGGGTTTGGTGCCTTTCCCGGTCTCAATTCGTTCCTTCGCATCGAGCACGTCCCAAAAAATAATGAAAATAACTTTCGCGTTTAATTAACAAACAAGCAAGATAGACAAGTTTTTTTTTTTTTTTAAAAAAAGGAGAGTTTTATTCATATTTAAAGAACCTAATGCCCTTCTTACAACTCTTTGTGTGACATTTTAAGAGAGGCTTTTACAATACTTTTCTTCTGTTCATTGCTTTGCAGTAAGACCTTATCCTCCAAGCCGAGCTCCGAGAACTCCTGATGCGTATGCCGTATTTGTAAACTTCACCACTTCACCGGCAAGTTGTTTTCGCATCAGGGTTTATTCAGATCCGTCTGGTCCGCTCTTGCTTTCCCGACCATGCCGACAAGATTTCCCTGCGCCGAGCCCTCCATAGGCATCCTTCGACAATGAATTTTCCCAGGATCTTACATATCCCGAGAAAATTTGGGAGCCTAGTCGAGGTCTTCAGTCTTTGCTTCTTGTGGTTCTCCCGCGTACTTTTTACCTCATTTCTTCCCGTTCGGGGAGACTACCACTGCACTAATTGAGGACTGGCCTGATGGGCGTCCCTCCTCGCCCTTGGCTGACTAGCTACCCGACCGATCTTTCAGTACATGTAATCTGCGAAACCGAAGATTGGTAGCTTGTCAGGCGCAGTACCTTCCCACAGAGGAACTTGGTCAGCCGCGGCCAACGGACGTAACCCATCCACAACGTTACATTCCATTTCACAACTCAACTCGGGTGGATGTTCGTTGGCTAACCTCTTTACATTCCATTTCACAACTCATCAAGAAAAATGATTATGTTACCGACATCCCATTTTCCATACGAACCCTTTCTTCCTCCCGTTCTGATCTGCTTCTTCTCATTCATTCCCCTTTCCATCCATTCTGCTGTTGAATTATTCACCAACATACGGTCTCTACCTCCCACTATCGTCTTACTACGAAAATCGCTTTTCATTCATTCCCCACAGACGGCGCCAACTGTTGACGGCTGATTTTGGGATAACCTTCCTTCAACAGTGAATTTGTTTGGTTATGGGAAACCAAAAGCAAACTTAGTGGAAAGACGGAAAAACACACAGATTGGCAAATGAGTATTAACGTGGTTCGGCGGAACGAATCCAACCTACGTCCACGGGCACAAAACGATGGAGGTTGTTTTATTGCCAAGAACTGACTCGGCCGACCTGTTTTGAATGAGGCCGGCGTATTGCCGAGCAGTTGAAAGAGTTTACAATTGCTATTTCTCTATTGTTTTTTGGTTTTTTGTTCTCTTGCCCCCTTTATATACTCCCAAAATGTAATAATGTTCTTCATACTTGCAAAGTCCTCCACATAATGCCTGACTGATTTAATGGGTTCTCTTCCCTATGTCTGCTCTTGCCGAAAGTCAGCCTGCACCCTGACACTTCTGTCACATCAACTCTGCCTATTCCTCTGCCACACGCAACAATAATGGTGACAACCTGAACGGTGCTTCCGGGAGATGACACGTGTAAAGGAAAATCATAGACTCTAATCTTCTGTCGGTTGCCAAGTGATCGGCCAAATACATCACCGAACCCATCGAGCTATTTCCGTCCTGTCCTGAAATATCCGAGCTCTTCAACCTGCTCAAAGGGGGAACAGAATAGGCCCGAACCGAGATGATGACCTAAAGTGGTCGTCCATAGCTCTGAGGTGATTGGTCTTGTAACTTATACCATATTGCGTGCTATGGTCGGCCAGATCTGAGAGACCGTATCCGGACTCTCTGCCGAGCCGATGAGTGACTAATACTTTCTGAACACCCGTCCCTTTTGGAAAAGGGGAAATTCCATCTCTGCCCCTGGTCGTGCTGTTGAATATGCTTGTCAAAATACACCATCAACAGTCTTTATAGGGTAAATTTTCAAATAGTTATTTTCTTCAACTGACGAACAGTTTTAGAGTAGCAAGAGAGAATGACGGAAACTGATTGCATCACTTGGTGGTGGAAACTGATTGCATTCAGATAGTGAAATTGACTTCTAACAGGAAAGACACAATGACAGAAATATTATGAATTACTGAAGATATTATAGAAATATTAGCCAGGTTAGATAGACATTTTATTTGCTAGGCTTCTCGTATTTGTAATCTTATTGCCCACTCTCTTGTAAAATTTGCAATTAGCTTTAATTACCCTGTTATTTAGAAATATAATTTTCCTTCAAACATTATGTATATTTTCGTCTCTTTAAAATAATGATAGTCTTCTTCTTTCGAAAAAGGAAAAAAGAGTAGCAAGGGAGAACAGTGACTGGGATTTGAAAATTTAATTTGTATTGGCCATTATTATATGATCAGAGATTTATTTTAAGATACAGAATATAACATCACATTGTGAGTTTAGAGACAGGTAAAGACTTGCTCTGTCTCAGATTCTTTAAACAAACAATCCCCAGGCTAGCTGCCTGACCAACTTCTTTTACATTGAATTCTTCCTGTCATGCACCCCACACATATGAGGATACCTTTCGAGGACTAATCTGATAGTTTTACAGATGCAAAAGAGAAAGATAGCAGAAATGCATATACAATTTTTTTCAATAAAGTCAGAGATCTCAGATAATATAGATAGAAGAATATGATGACAAATGTTCACCGCGTAAGGGATTATTGTATTTGCATCCCGTACCAGTTAACCAATCTTGAATTGCATGTTACTGAACTATGACTGTGCAAATGCACTGCCCAAATAAATTTCTCAGGATCACGAGCACAGCACTTTGTTTTCAGGGGAACACCAGAGTGCTGAGAAACATGAAAAAGATGAGGGGTTTGGGTCGTTTACATTAAATAAAAGTTATGGAATAAAAAGAGTGCTAATGTATAACATCTAAGTTATTGGTACCGAGTTCTTTTCCCCAGAATTATAGGGCACTTTGTTGATGTTTCCTCATAGTTGAAGCAAGATTTGGGGCCTGCAGAAACAAGGGAAATGTTAATTTTCCTTCTGAAGGTTGTAAAGTAAAGTATTTACAAGGGTAACACAAAATTGACCAGGAAAAGAATATCAAACTGACTCTTAGAAGAAAGTTTAGAAAATAAACAAAATAAAATGACTTAGAATGATGCAAAAACAGTCTAGACTTTTTAGAATGGTAAGGCTTGAATTTTAAACAGCCACTGATATCATTTGTTTTCATTATGTAAGCATCAAGTATACCGAAATCAATGAACTGATACCAAACAGCTAATATTTTTGTATATGTACTCAAAAAAGACATTTTTTTTCTCCGCTGCCAATTCAGCAGAGAGAGTACAAGAATAAATGAAATTACAAATGACAAATAATTTTAAGTGCTCAAGACTGATGCTTTCCTCTCCCTTTTTCCAGATTGGAAATATCATACATTAAAAGAAAGTCAATTAACAATCGGATGTCTGGTGATACATATGGGATGAGGTCTTCGGTCCAAGTGCATTTCGAAATTATCAAGCTCTATTTAAATAAAGCCTAATACACGGGAGGTCTCAGATATGATCAGATTACCAAATTTAGACCTAATTTGATGAAACAATAGACACACAAGTCAGTTTGTGTTAAATTACAGTTTCATGCCATGGATTCACGCACCTTTGTTGCAAGAAGCAAGCCAGTGCACGCATCTGCACTAGGTAAGAATCACCATCTAATCGTCAAAAACTTGTTGTCCCAACCAAATGCATATAAAGAAGACATGCCAATCTAAGGTCCCAATCTGTCTGCCATAGAACTGACAACCATCATATTATACAATTGCATTAAAAAAAAAGGGATTGAATCCTATCCCTAAAGTTCCATAATCAGCAAAATAAAAGATATAACTGGAATGCACAACAGTGAAGAATCACAAGGTTAAATGTAACCATATACCAAATGGAAAGTGAAGATTTAAAGATACCAAATAACATCAACAGCTTAGCTCTGCTATTACCTTTTCACAAGAAACAAATTGTCTAATTACAATTTGAAGGGTTTGAGGAAACAAAGCGTGACAAAACATAAATAAAAAGAGGTTCAAGAATGAAATGTAACCAAACATTTAAAGTAAAACAGAATTACCCTAAGAATCAGCCATACAAGTTGCTCCAACACTTATTAATGGCTGCTTGAATCCTTTTAGGTTTGCAAAGTTCTTGAACAACTCTTTCCCAAGTAGAGATTTCAGGTGACAAAAACTTTTGCAGCATCACTTCTACAATCTTGAGAGCACCTAAACTTCTCTGTCGCTTAAATAGTCGGATTGTGAGTTCATTTAAAAATTCTGTTCCATCTTGAGGTGTTTCAAGCTTCTCTTTTAAAGCTGTCAAAAATATGTTGCATGTAACTAAGTCAGGATCACAGCCCTGGTCCATCATGCTATTTAAGAGATCAATGGCACGAGAGATATTATTTTGCTTGCACAAAGCATTGAATAGTATGTTATAAGTGAAAACATCAGGCTGAGACTCTGGCTCTTGGAAAAGCATCTCATTAAAAAGTTTCAAAGCTTCTTCTAATGACCCAGCATTGCAAAGGCCATGAATCATTGAACTATAAGCCACAACATCAGGTTTGTATCCTCTGCTAAACATTTGCATCCACACCATCGTAGCCTCCCGGAGCTTCCCATCCTCACAAAGGCCATGAATGAGCACACTGTAGCAAACCTTGTTGCATAAACAGTTATCCCATGCCATGTCTTTCCAAATTCCAATAGCCTTATGACCTCTACCGCACTCAAAGAAACCTTTCATTAAGGAGCTATAAGTAAAAGCATTGGGTGCACAACCCTTATTTAGCATTTCAGAGAGAATTTCCTCAGCTTCATCTGGCTTGCCCACTCGACATAACCCATCTATAAGAGCACTGTAAACCACAGTGTTCGGCTTACAACCTTTTTCTATCATTTGCTTCCACAATTTCATTGCATCCTCAGCATTCCCCTCCTTAAATAACCCACTAATGAGAGTTGAGTAAATGTACTCATTTACATGGAACTGTCTTTCCTCCATGGATATCAACACCCGAGCCCCATCAACAACTCTCCCTTGTTTTACTAACCCATTCATAATTGTCCCATATGTAACTTCATTAGGCATGCATTTGCTTGCTACCATCTGAACCAAGAGACTAACAGCCTTATCCAACTCTCCACTTAGACACAAACCATGAATAAGCGTGTTATATGTAACCTCATTAGGTACACACCCTTTAAGAAACATGTTTTCCACAATCTTGGCCGCCCGTCTCAATTTGCCCTTCTTGCACAGCCCATTAATCAAAATGTTAAATGTAACTGGAGTAGGGAAACAACCCTCAATTTGCATTTCATCTAATAGCAAAACTGCCTCATCAAGTCGGTTTTCTTTGCACAATCCATCCATCAACGTACAATAAGTATAAATATCCGGTTCACAATTCCTAATCGGCATCTCTCTAAACATCTCAATAGCATTATCAACCAACCCCAATCTACACATTGTCTTGATAACCAAATTAAAACTCAACGTATTCGGGAAAATGTTCATATGTTTGGCATTAAGAACATGATTATAAAACTCTAAAGCTCGATGATATAAACCCTCTTGTATAATAACATTAAGAACCGAATTAAACGACTTAATAGTTCTTTTACATTGAAATTCATCAACCATTCTATGAAACAAACGAATAGCCTCTTCAACTAAATGTGCTTTACCATAAGCCTTAAATATAAAAATAAAACTCTTCTCTAAAACCACCCTCTTTTCGCGCCTAATTCTAGACAAAACCATAGCTAAAGACTTTAAATCACCCGAGTTCGCATGGTTTTGAATGAGTGAATAAAATGTTGAATCACCTTGCTTGTAAGAACCCAGTTTTAGACTAGAGTTAAACATTTGATCAGGGATTGGTTGCTCGGATTTGGCCTTTCCCTTGGGTTCAGTTTCCATATGTTTATTTGGTGAAACTGTACTATGAACAGAAAAGAATTGATGAGAACACTTACTTGGGATTGTTATTGAAGAGAGTGTCTTCATGGCCGAGTTGGAGAGAGAGGATTTTGTGTGATACAGCGAGCATCTGCGCATGGGTTCAATTGGGTTTTTTTTTTTTAAGGTTTTGATTGAGAGAGCTTCAAAACTTGACAAATTAAAAGGGTTTTGTGACGGGGGCGAGAAAGATTGCTGGCTGTTCTTTTGGAAATTTTAGCTCACGTTAACGGAAAACTTCTGGACGTTTTTATGTGTTGGTGGTGACTACTGACTCGTGGGTCTTGTCCCGGGTCCGGGTCCGGGTTTATGGGGTCATAAGTCACGACCCACTATGTCATGTTACATGTAATTTTGGATGCTCTAATGCATTTTTTTTTTTTTTATCTGTTGAATTTTTAAGATACTGTTTAATAGAGTTACCGGATTTAATTAATAAATTAAATCCTCATAATAAGGATAAACCAGTTGTGGAATTAGAAAGCACACATGAGAAATTTCAATGTGGGTCGGAATTCAAATTCGATTTTTTAATAATCCATTTGGTTCACTTACAGAATTTTCTCACTCCCTCTTATTTATTGTAATGTGTCGTAATGAACATAAAGCGGGCACCACTCGATTTGTGGTTTATCAACTTTGTGGAACCACACGCCAATTTGTGTAAGAATATAACAATGAAGATACTTTCTTAATGAGTCCACATATAATAAATTTTTTTATTACTTAGGGTCAAAGCTTAATTAACTTGTATATATTCCAAGCTCTTATTCTCCTATTTATTAATTTTTTTCTTAAAAAAAAAAAGATTTTGTGTATATTTAGTGATGAAAAATAAAAATGAAGGGGAAAAATTCTGGATTGACTGCTGGTTTTATTTTATTTTATTATTATTATTTTTAGGATTAAAGTGTTACTGACTTGAAATCTACAACTGATATATGAAACCAATAGTAGTATATGTGTGAGCATTTATCTACAAGGTATAAAGATGGATGTTTAATAATATTTTCAATTGTTCTTTTCAACGTTTTCAAAACCAAATCGGTGATTTAAAAAGTTTAATGTGTTATTAGTTCGATTGGTTGAATCGTTTTTAAAAAATCGATAGAATCAGTTGATATCATAAATAATTTTATTTAATTAAAAATTATAAAAAATATTATGTTTTAATTTTTTTTTTAAAAAAAAAAAATTAAACCGATTAACATTTGACTGAACCAGACTCACGACCGATTTTCGGTTCGACCGATTCAACTAGCCGATCCGATCCTATTTTTATAACATTGGTTCTTGCTTTAAAAGTTAATTTGAAGCAGAGCAGTCCCTCATCAATCTTAGAAGACATGTATTTTTATCTGATGTGCCATCTTTATGATAGTCTATGAAAGTTTGAAACTGTAAGCCTGATCAATAGAATACTAAATTTGATAAACACTACCATTTCTGGAAATGGCACCTTGCCATGGTCTCTCTCTATAGATAGGGAATGAATAAGAAAAGAATTAATTCTTGGGTTTAAAGGATTACTTAGAAATGATGTGTTCTTTAATGGGAAAGAACATGATCCTTATGATTGAAAGACTTCTTTAGAGGGTCATGACTCATAAATGGATGTATATTTTGACATAATGGTACATTTTCAAAGGCAACTCTTCATATCTATAAATAAGTCTCTTGAGTTTTCATTTGAGTAATTCAATTTTTAGAGACTTCAATTGTCATTTTGTCTCTAGTCATAATTATAGAGTTTAAGATCTACATAAAAGAGAGAGTTTCCACCATTATTCCTAATTCGAGTTAATTTTGGCAAAATAACATACATAATTTAGTTTAAATAAATTCACATAGCTAGATAAATCATACCTAGTTATATATCATATATTATATACATAACTTGATTATAAAATTTGATAATATAGACATAAGTTGAATATTAACATAGTGTAATATTAACTTAGTAAATATCTGTTAGAGTTGGTGTCCGGCGTGCCAATTTTTATGTATTTATTGTAAATACGTTGCACTTTTATATTTTATTTTGATAAATTTTAGTACTTTCAACGATATAATCTTTTGTTTAATGGTAAGGACATAAACATCCCATAGAATGTTGTTGCAATATAGTTGTAAAAGCGTCGCAACAGACACTGAGAAACATTACAACATGATTCATTCTTAAAATAGTTCCTAGTCAAGGTTTACATACATGGTCGGTTAGTAAACCCATGAGACTAGTACATGTCGTAAATTGAAATAGTTCCAATAGCTTATCTCAGTTAACCATGAGTTTTAGAGAGACTCATTTAAATATGTAGGTATTTATTGGATAAATACTGAACGACTCACTTGAAGATTCCTAATAGATGATACACCAATGTCAAAAGGAATCTTCTTGAGTCGAGTAGCATATTAGTTCATTTAACTTGAGATACCATTGTATAAATGTAGGATATCCTCCACACTTTGATGGAATTCACGTCAACTATCTTTTAAGATAAGACCTCCGCTTGTTCATTGGGTCTGGACAAATACTTACGATATCTTGTGATGTATCCAGAGAGGATTTGTCAATTTCGTGTACGAAATTTAGGTATCCAATCAATGATTCTTTAAAATCATTGGTCGAGGTATACTGCGACATATTAGAATTGTTCATAGCGGAGATTTGAGGTTATTCTATATCTCCGGAATAATTTGGATAGCCTATGATAGATGGATTAAATATATGCAATGATCTCGACTTGTATGGTTCAACTTGATTATCTGTGGTGGTCGTAATTTATGAGTGGACAAATTACGGACATAAAAATGGTTTATGTGACATATAAACTTGAACTTAGAGAGTCCCACAATATGAAGTGTACTCATTGAACACTTAGGCAATTTAATTATGAATAATTCGGATTATTCATAATTTACACGTGCACGTTATATTTAATGTGTATTTGTTAGTGTCCTACACATGCCACGAGATCTCTAAGCATGATTCGTGTGTGAAATAATCAAGAAATTTAAGGAAAAAAACTTACATTGATCGGCTTTGACTTTCAAAACTTCCATGGATGTGGTGAAGCTCTAAGCTTTGAAGATGGATTCCAACTCAACGGTGAGTATCCATATCACCTTCCTTTGACTCCTTTAAGTACTAGCTTGAACAAAAGAAGCAGAATTTTGCCCTCCAAGAGAAGCAACAATTAGGCCAGGAGAGAAGAGTCCATTCGGCCTTGGTGAAACAAGGCCATTCGGCCAAGACAATGCCATTTCGGCCAAGGCAAAGCCAATCGACCAAAGAAAAGCAAAGGCCATTTAGGCCAAGGAGAATGGAGAGAGAGAGCATTTTTTGATATTTGGTTTTCTAAACTTAATTATCAAAATTCCACTCCCAAAAATGTGTATATCTTTCAAAAAGAAAAAGCAAAGTGTGTTGTGTAAGTTACCATAATTACTCTCAACCACTTCCATCAACTTGAATGACAAGTGATGTAAGTTGGTGGGTCCCATACTTAAATTCAATATTCAAGTTGGATGAGACTACACATTTCGGGCTTGGATTCGTTCAATCCGATTAAACGAATTTTCCGTTGTGACGTAATTAAATCCAATTTAATTAAATAATAATGCCTAGCAAAATTATTACGAAAGCCGCTTACGAATTAATTCCAAATTAATTCGTTCCCCCGAATTAAAATCCAATTTTGATTCCGCTTTGAAATCCGATTTCAATTAATATATTCAATATATTATTAATCGATTAATTCCAAATCAATCGTATTCTCTCTTCTATTCTAATTTTATCCCAGATAAATTCTTACCGTAATTAATCAATTTTCTCTCTCATAATTAATCCCAGATTAATTCTGTTCGAGTCAAATGTCATCGGTGAATATTTGGGATGCGACCCAAGAGATCCCTGGATATGTTGGCAGTAAATTCGGTCATCAGACTATCCGAATACGTACGTACCTAGTACCACGTTCTCACCGATTTACAAGACATGATTGGCTTTTAGCAAAGCACCGTGCCTACCCAATTCTCCAGAAATATTCTTCTACGGAATATATAATCTATATCAGGCGTAGCATATATAGTATTGCGTATTACTATCCAGTATCGAATGTCACATGTTTGGCCTAGGGCTGGAGTTGTGTCTGCCTCTTACGAAGTATATATCGGATCACAAGCAACTAGTCTCTTTAATCGGAAATTCATGACCTAGTCATACTTCCCTGATGGTTGCAGCACTTTAGAGTATCAGTTCTGTATCCCTGCGTGATCATCATCTCCATATGACTGAAGTGATACTTCCATCTTGACATCACACCCAATACACTACGATTCTCAGTATACCCAGAAGAGGCGTACACAGAACCTGTTAAAGCCCCGGACAACCAAAACCAAAGTATACTGATTGTCGCAAGTATTAGCGATGCAAGTCTCAGGTTAAGACCAAATACACCTACCCTTATTCGGACTCCCATAGACACATAGTCATACTACCAATGGGATTTTGAGGGGTCTATCCAGAGCGAAGCTATTTTCGTACCATCGGTAAACATAACCTCCTATTACACTTGCATGAGTATCCAATACCCAAATATATGAGAACTATGTCGTTAAGCTTTCATAACGCGCACAAGTGTAATACTAGCCTATTCCGCATTATCGATGTCCAGTCTCGATAATACTACGACTAGGGATATTTAATGATTAAACCTTCGTGGATTAATACTGTCTCATATCTTATTAATCCGGTACTAATCACATGGACTTTTATCATTTATATATCCAGGTAATCCAATTACAAATGATAAAAGAGCAATTTCCTTTGTCACATAGTTAACTTTGTACATGAACACCATGTTCTTTACAAAATAGTGATGCTATGAGTCATAATTGTCCAACAGTATTTGTACATGATACATAATTTAATTAGATACACATTAATGGTCTATTGATTTTTGACACTTGTTATATGATGGTTAATTGAATTAATTAAATGTTAATTAATTATTAATCATGATAAAGAGAGAATATTCTTGGACTCGAGCTGATCTGAGACAACAAGAAGATGCCCCCGATGATTTTGAAGACTTGTTCGATAATGCATCTGCAACAACAAGTGCAAGCGGAACCGGAGCTGAAGAATCAACTGATAATGATGATTGATAGTTACAAAATTGTAAATTTCCAAAGGGGAAATATCTTAAAATTATAATGGAACTACGTGAGTTTTGATTCCTCTCACCCCTGGAGGATACATAGGCAACTTAAATTTTTAAAAATTTAAGTTCAAGCTCTTTAATTTAATAATTTTATTTATTTATTAAATTAATCTAATTTATTTCGAATTTTTTATATAATTAAAAAAAAGTTCGAACCGGAACCGGAACCGACCGGTTCGGTTCACAGTTCCGGTTCCACTTAAGTGTGGAACCGGAACCGAACCGTCGGCCAGGTCTAGGATCTATAAGCTAATATACTAAATTATAATCTTAGCATAATACAAACTCCATGGCCATTCCAAAACAAACTTTTCAAACTAAGAAATCACAATGGATCTCTTATCTGAAGAAACCATTCATAAACGCCATTTTGTATTCATTAGCTAAAATGTACAATTTAATATCATCAGTAACCAACAGATCTTAAATTATTCAATCAGTGCGACTAGAGACAAGTTTCCTCAGAATCTACAATAGATTGTTGAGTATAACTTTTCTCAATGTCATACTATAAAGGTCAAATCTTTAATAAACTCAATGTGCTTTTGCTGCGTAAACCATTTGCATATTTTATGAACGATTCATAATGAAAGCTCAATCAAGTTCCAAACTTGATCGTAGTAAGCTATGAACAATCTTAGATCTATGATTTAATGTTAATTTCCGGAATCGGTATCAAATATCGTTCCCACTATAAGTTATTGGATAATTTTCTTCGATAAGAAAACAACAGAACCATTAAGTATCAAATACTTTGCGAATGATTCTGACATCCTATAGCACTTATATAGAAGTAATAAAAGGGTATTTTCATCTTATTAATTATGTAGTTTCATTTATAGTTTATCACCGTATTTGACTTCAATAAGTCAAGTCTTTTCTACAATAGTCAACATCCAATGTTACACACTAAGTAATAAATAATTTTATTACTCGAGATCGTAGAAAAGATATTTTATCAAAAAGAATACAATATTCTATTAAATAAAATAAATGATAAACTTCTACTCGTACCTCTGAGGCGCAAGTAATATCAATTATATAACAATTATACAAAAGATATATTCAAATCTCAAATATTTCAAGATTCGAATTTTCTACTTATACACATCATATACGTAACTATAGAAACTAATGGAATATTAATGAAAATGATGAATTGGTGTTACTGGAGCATAACCCCAAGAGTATTGAAACTAATTCGGTAAGACTCAATATCAAACGAATCAAATCATATAAGATCCGATTTCTTCCACTAACCAATTCCATCAATATGGAATCGTGGAAGAATAATATTGATGTAAGAATTATATTCTTCGAATAACCTTAGAACAAATTGCCATAAATTCATATGTTTGATCATATCAAATATCTTTGTGTTAGGGTTGGTGCTCAGAGTGCCAATCCAGATCGTATTTATGTCCGATTCATAAATACGAACAATTTCTTTTTCCATAATATTACTAATTTAATGGTAGCACCCTTGTCTTTTATACACTTATTCGATCTAATTACGATTAGATATCTGATTATGATTAGATCGAAACTAAATCTGGTTTAGTGATACGTGTATATTAGACAAAGACCATATGATTTACAATATAGTGTGCAGTTACGACGTAGTTCGTAATTGACATTGGGAAGCACACTATAAGATGTATATCCTTAAATAAAGTTCGTGGTCAAGATTTACTGACACGGTCGGTTAGTAAAATCCGCTGACACAGTACATGTCCTATATCATAACTCGGTCCGATGGTTTATCCCAATGAACCATGAGTCTTGGGAGACTCGTATAGACATGTAGGTATTTATTTGATAAGACGCTGAACGACTCACTGAAGATTTCTTAATAGATGGTACACTAACGTCAATATGAATCTTCTCGAGTTGAGCGAGCATAGTAGTCCTTCGACTTGAGATACCATAGTGGGATATATGATTTATCCTCCACACTTTGATGGCAGTCACGTCACTGATCTATTTAGATCAGACCTCTGCCTGTTCGTTGGGTGTGGACCGATGCTCATGATATCCAGTGCGTATCAAGATATGATCCGTCAGTCCTGTGTACAAGGCATAAACATCCATCACGTGTTTACGATCTAGTAAATCCATGGTCGTGGTATAACTTCAGAAATCAGTTCCGAGTGTTATTTAGAGATCGTAAATTGAAAGTCGACTATATTATACCGAACGGATTTGACGTTCTCATCTATGTCCTATGTATAATATGGATAGCCTGTGACGGAGGGATTATACATATGTTATGACCTCGACTTGCATATTTTAGCGAGATTATATGTGGTCGTCATAATTCATGAGTGGGTGGATTATGGACACGAAATTGGATTTTGTGACGAATAAACCTAAAATTAGAAAGTACCACAATATGAAGTGTACTCGTTGAGCACTTGGGCAATGCGATATGAATAATACGGATTATTCATAATACTTCATTGAATTAAGTGAGTTAATTCGAATCGCTTAATCGGTTAAATGATAACACATGCATTAGGGGATTTTGGCCTATCGTAATTATTGTGTATTTGTATTTGATACATAATACGATTAGATACACATTAATTATTCGTCAAATGAGATTTTGACACATGTCATAAATATATGTATTTGTTATTTATTGTAAATAGAAATACATATATAATAATTATTATATTAATTGATTATTTGGATATTTAATTGTTAAATATTTAAATAATTAATTAATTAAACTTTTTTCATAAATGTTATGAAATTTGTCCAATTATTATTGGTGTACATGGAATGATTTAATTATACTTTATGTGTGTAATTTTGATTGGATAACATAAAGTTTAATTATAATTTAATTTGATTAAATGGCCAAAAAGACAATATTACCCCTAAAAGTCCGCACTTCCATTTTAAAAGGGGAATTTTTTTTCTTCTTCTAATCTTCATCAACCATGGCCATGAGTCACATAAGAAAAAAAGGGTTCCAAAATTTGTTTGAAGAATCCATGAAGAAATGAAGGAAAATCAAGGAAAATGGCTTAGGAAACAAGAGATTAAAGGTAATCTAGTTTAACCCTAAGCTTGGAAATTTAGTTTCTTGTTTCTTGATGATTTAGAAAGGTTCTAGAGTTCCTTAAATTCTGAAAAATTGGGGCTTTTGGTTGTGGATGATGAATTGGAAGCTTGTGTGCATGTGTGAAGTGTATTTGGATGAAATTATTGTAATTGTTGTCCAAATTGATCATTTGATGATGAGTTGCTATTCTAGGGTTTATGACCACTCTTGTAATGCCTAGAATTATTCTTGGGTGATTCATATGTGTGGTGACTTTGATTGGTGTTGTGGATTAATTGGATTAATGTTGAAAAATTGGATTTAAAGCATGAAAATTGTTATTTTCGGTTTCTGGATCAGATCTGTGCAAACTGGAAAGTTTTTGATGAATTTGATGTCTTATGAATGTATTGGATGTGTTTTGGGAGTTGGAACAATTGCCGGAAAGTGTTTCGGAGTTGAAATAAGCAAAAACGGCCAAAAACGACGTTACCGGGTGACTTTTGAGCCAACCGGGTGACGGCTGGCCAAACAGTGAATTTGTCACTGTTCAGGCAGCCCATGAACTGCCTTAACACTATTGGGGCTGACCTGGGCAGTCTCCATAAGTGTTGGGTGGTCGGTTCGGTCAAAAATACATTTTGCGTCATTTTACGGAAAAATATTTTTCGTAAAAGTTTCGCGACATTTCATATATATTTATGTCGCTATTTGATATCGAATAAATAGGTTTAGGTGAAATATGAATAAATTATTCATATTAGATATTGAATAATTATTCGGTAATTTGAAAAAGTTTTAAATTACGATTTCGCCCGAACCGCGCTTCCGCTGCGCTCATCGTCCGAAACCCTAACACTTTGAATGATTCAAAGACTCACGATGAATTTTAAAGATATAATTTTCAAAACTTCAGATCGAATATCTTTGAACCAGTCAAGATATTCTATCCGCGTTTCATCAGAAACACGTAACTAAGTCACGACAGTTCATTGACTAAGTTACAAAGTAAAGAAAACTACCTTAAGCAATTTACAATTCATTAAATTACATACATCCAATGTATCAATTTAATAAATTTTATGTTCCAATGACAGTCATTAGTTAAATGAGATTTAGTCACCTTCCCGAATACAGTATTCGTTAAATGGATAAGGATATGTGGTGTGATCTCATATCAGACCATCTTTTACCATATGGAATAAACATACAATACTTAATTGATAAAATCTCATAAAATAATGTTCTAAGTTATTTACTTAACCGAATATTTTTCTTAATGTTTATCTATTCGTTAATGACACTACTAGTTATTTTAAAATATGTAACAAATGTTTACAAAGAACAATTAACTATCAAATAATCGCAAGTTCTGATATCAAATATTGAAACAATCATTCAACAATATTTAAAATAACTAGACGGGAGATCTGATATCTAGTATCTACAGTTGTCGTATTGTGAAAATCAATATTTTCTATACACAACTATACGCATCTTCTTTCTTTAGCTTTATTATTTACTTTCAAATTATTTACAACATTTGCAAATAATCAAAAAAATAAATAGTGTCTGACACGTGACCTCTGAATGTCACTAAAGCCAAGAAACGTCATTATTAGATAAACAAATACCTAATGAGGTTTTGTTAATGCCAGTGAAGAATCTCGAGACATGAACCAATTCATGTCAATCTTTACTACATAAGAAACTATTCTGTCTAGAAGGATTATATCATTATCTATTCTAATCTAGAACCTATTTTAGAAATCTGCAACCACAATTGAAGTCAGAAAACATATATAATATGCATGCAGTGGATAAAAGTTCAATTCTATCAAACTAATAGAATAAGGTGTTAGACATGTATGACCCATAGCGTCACTGTTTTGTAAATGATATTGTATTATTGTACAAAATTAACTATGTAGTAATGAAATTGCCTTTTACCGTTTTGTAATTTACTTACTTTGATATATAATGGTAAAAGTCCCTATGATTAGTTCCGGATTGAGATGATATGAGACAGTATCAATCCATAAAGGTTTAATCATTAAATATCCCTAGTCGTAGTATTATCGAGATTGGACATCGATAATGCGGAATAGACTAGTACTGCACTTGTGCGTGTTGTGAGGGCACAACGGCATAGTTCTCGTATATTTAAGTATAGGATACTTATGCAAGTGCGGTAGGAGGTTGTGTTTTACCGATGGTACGGAAAAACAGCTTCGCTCTGGATAGACCCCGCGGAATCCCATTGGTAGTATGTCTGCGTGTCTATGGGAGTCCGCTTCAGGGTAGGTGCATATGGTCTTAACCTGAGACTTGCATCGCTAGTACTTGCGACAATCGGTAGACTTTAGTTTTGGTCGTCCAGGGCTTTAACAGGTTCTGTGTACACCTCTTCTAGGTTTATCGAGAATCGTAGTGTATTGGGTGTGATGTCAAGACGGAAGTATCACTTCAGACATATGGAGATGATGATCGCGCAGGATACAGAACTAGTACTCTATAATGGTTGCAACCATCAGGATAATATGACAAGGTCAGGATTATCCGATTCAAAGAGACTAGTTGCTTGATGTCCGATATATGTTTCGTACGGGGCAGACACATCTCCAGCCCCAGGCCTTACATGTGATCATCCGATACTGGATCAGTATACACTATACTACGGTATACTACGCCTGTTATAGATCTAATATTCCAGTAAGAATATTTCTAGAGAATTGGGTAGGCATGGCGTTTTGCTAGAGGCTAACCTTGTCTTGTAAATCGGTAAAAACGTAGTACTTGGTACGTACGTGTTCGGATAGTTCGACAACCGGATTTACTGCCAACATATCTAGAGGTCTCTTGGGTCGCTTCCCGAAGATTCACCGATGATGTATGATTCGAACTCAATTAATCTGGATTAATTACGGAGAGACTTTATCTTGGATAAAGTACTATTCAAAGAGAGAGAAAGATTAATTTAGAATTAATCGTTAAAATAATATATTTGATATATTAAACGAAATTCGATTTCGACGCGGAATTAAAATTAGATTTTAATTCGGGCAAACGAGTTAATTTAGAATTAATTCGTTAGCGACGTGAATAGTAATTTTGCTAGGCATAATTATTTAATTAAATTCGATTTAAATAACGTCGCGACGAAAGTTCGTTAATTCGGAATTATCGAACTCGAGCCCGGGAGTGTTTGCGGGCCCACTTGCATTCGGAATCGAGTGTGGCCCACATGTCACATCATCCATCACATCACTAGTCAAAGCTTTTGCTTTTAGGTGATGGGTTTAGGTGAGAGGTTGGAAGAGTGTTGGACACTCCAAGTCAAACCAAATGGTAGAGATTTGACTTTTGCTTTACCAAATATTTGGTATTTGTTTGAAAATAATTATGACATAAATATAAATTGATTTTTGAAATCAAAACTCTCACTCTCTCCTATTCTCTCATGACCGAAACTGTGAGCTCTCACAGCCCTCTCCACTTTTCTGTTTTTGTTGCAAAAACTTGAAGAATTTGTGTTTGTTTGGAACATAAAATCACACACAAGGCTAGCACCATCAAGGGATCATACAAAGGTGTTATGGGAAACTAATCTTAGAGCTTGGAAGGATCAAAAATTGCTTGGAGCTTCTCTTTTCTGTTTGGCCGAAACCCTCACTGCACAAAGGAGAAAATTTTTTGTTTCATCAACGCATCCGCATTCCGATCTTTGTGAGTATGATTCCGCCATACTTCAATATTGTTCATTCATTTATATGTTTTGTTTGCTCTTTTGATCTTGGGGAATGGATTAGAATTTCCAACATAAGGAACACCATGAGCGACAATTTACATAATATTACACACCGCATAAGTTAAGGATTTTTAACCTAGCAGTGCCTCCCACTACTTTACGTAATAATTCTCACTGTGACTCCTGGGTTCGGTCCTGATCATTTCTCATTATGACAGCTTTGGCACGTTCACAAGGAGGCGTATCAAGGTTATACTTGTCAATGACAGACTCAAGCTACCGATGTAGTCCTGACAGCTTTGGCACGTTCATAATTTACATTTTCACTTGAATTTGTCTCTTATCATATAAGTTCTACCGGCACAAATGAACTACCTTCAACCATAACTGCACAGCTTTGGCACGTTACAGTCATTGCATCATGAAAACATTTACATCTGTATTGACAAGGCGGACGAAGAAACAAGTATTCCTAATACTAGTCACTTTCTTAAAACCTTATTTAAACGGGGAGTTTCCAAAAAAAATGCTTTTACTTTATTTAATCAAATTAAATAAACACATGCATGTATTAAGTAATGATTAAATAAAACATTGAATTTTAAAGGGCTAATCATATCGGGTGTCCAGGATCAGACTCTTTCTGATACCATTTTATTGGGGTCAAATCAGGGAGGCGCAGCGGAAGAAGCGCTGTTCGGGCAAAATCGTAGTTTAAAATTTTTAAACTTACGAATAAATTATTTAATATCCAATATTAATAATTCATTCATATTTCACGTAAACATATTTATTTGATATCATATAACGACATAAATAATATAGAAACACCGCGAAATGTTTGCGAAAATATTTTTCCGCAAAATAGCATAAAATATGTTTCCGACCGACCAATGCACATGTGGATTGCCCAGGTCAGCCCCAAAAATATTTGGACAGTTCGTGGGCTGCCCGAACAGTGTCCAGTTCACTGTTTGGGCAGCCGTTACCCGGTAATGCCATTTTTTGCCGTTTTCGCGTATTTTCACTCCGAAATAATTTCCGATAAATATTTTTCTTGGGCAATTAAAATAACAATTATTTTTATTTTGTTCAAAAATAATTGATTTTTATTTTGTTAAAAAATAATTCGCACACATTTTACAAAATTAAAGTTAACACTTTAACTTTAATAAAGCAAACAAAATGTGTTCCAATGGTTTGATGCCATTTTCTAACTTTAATAAAGCATAATCATGTCATAAGATATTTGTTAATTTAATTATATTAATCATATAACATTTATATAATTAAATAATTAAATACAAATATCTTAAATATATGTATTATATTTACATTAAATATCTCAAATATATATATTAATGATATATGTCAAATATCACAAATTGATATTTTATTAATGTGTATTTAATAAAATCAAGTATTAAATACAAATACACATTAATTCAGAAATGACTTTTAGGTCCCAATTGCATGTATTTTTCGTTTAACCGTTAAACGAATTATAAATAATTAGTGTTATTTATAACAGTTGCCTTAGTGCTCTACGAGTATATTTCATTAGTGAGACTCTCTAGATTCATGCATATCCGTCATGAAATCTAATTTCGTGTCCATAATTCACCCACTCGTAAATTATGACGACCATAGATAAACTCGTTGAATCATACAGGTCGAGGTCACTGCATACGTATAATCCATCTGTCACAGGTATCCGGATTATCCCAGAGATATAGACATAAACGTCAAATCTCTATAGGAATAATCCCATCGACGTATCTATTAGAAATCTCTAAATAACATTCGGAACTCACTTCCGAAGTATACTATGGCCATAGATTTAACAGATTGCTAATCAATTATGGACTACCTATGCTCTGTACACATAACTGACGGATCCTTTCTTGATACTCACAGGATATCATGAGCATGAGTCCACACCCAACGAACATGCAGAGGTCTGATCTAAATAGATCGGTGACGTGACTGCCATCTAAGTGTGGAGGATAACTCATATATCCACAGTGATATCTCAAGTCAAAGAATCATTATGCTACTCAACCCGAGAATATTCCTATTGGTGTTGGTGTACCATCTATTAGGAAATCTTCAGTGAGTCGTTTAGTGTTGATCAAATAAACACCTAAACGTCTATACGAGTCTCCCAAAACTCATGGTTCATTGGGATAAACCATCGGACCAAGTCCGATATACGACATGTACTGGTCTCAACAGATTTTACTAACCGATCCGTGTCAGTAAATCTTGACCAGGAACTTAATTTAAGGATATACAACTTATAGTGACACATCTCAATGTCAATTACAAGTTATGTTGTAACTGCGCACTATGTTGTAAATCTTGGGGTCTTTGTCTAATATTTATACATATCACTAAACCAGATTTATTTTCAATCTAATCGAAATTAGATCGAATACGTATATAAAAGACAGGAGGTGCTACCATTTAAATTGGTAATATTATGGAAAAAGATATTGCTCGTATTCATGAATCAGACATAAATACGATCCGGATTGGCGCTCAGAGCACCAACCCTAACATATATGAGTAGTGAGTTCACAAAATATCTTAAAGAGAAAGAGATCATCGCTCAATATACTCCTCTGGGTACTCCAGAACACAATGTAGTATCCAAAATGAGAAATTAGACTTTATTAGATATGGTCTGATCTATGTTGAGTTGTACAGATCTGCTTTACTTTTTGTGGGGTTATACTATTCGAATTGATGCACATCTACTAAATAGGGTTCCGTCTAAAGTTGTTCCTACTACTCCATATGAGATATGAATTGGTAGGAAACTGAACTTTAACTATGTTAGAGTTTTGGACTGTTCTATGTACGTCAAAGTGACGCAACATGATAAATTTTTACCTCGAGAGTAAAATGTTAGGTTTGTTGGATATCATTTGAATTCCAAAGGATATCAATTCTATGATCTCGAGCATCAAAATATGATCGTAGCTCGATTCGTAAGATTTCTTGAGGAAGAATTCTTGGCAGAAAGTGGTAATCATAGAAGGGTTGAGCTTGATGAAGTTCAACATGTAGATGACAGACCGATAGAGAAACCAAAAATTCAAGTAGGTGCATAATCTTCTACATCATTTCTCCGTAGGTCTACTAGGATATCGAGACCTCCAAATCGCTTGTTTTGATATATGATGAGAGTCTCGGTGTACTCCTTACAGATGAGACTGATCCATGTACCTACAGATAAACAATGTTAGATATTGACTCCGCTAAGTGAGAGGAAGCTATGAAATTCGAATTAGACTCCATGCATGAGATTCAAGTTTGGAATTTGGTTTCCCTTCATGATGGAATTATTCCCGTTGGTTGTAAATGTGTTTACAAAAAGAAGCGAGAGCCTGATGGGAAGGTTGAAACCATGTGTGGACTATGGTGAAACCTTTTCACCCGCAGTGATGCTAAAGTCTATTAGGATTTTATTGGTTATCTCTGCTTACCATGATTATGATATTTGATAAATAAATGTCAAAACCACTTTTCTTAATGGGTTTCTTGATGAAGAAATCTATATGGAACAATCAGATGGTTTTTTTTTGGCCAAAATTTAGGCTTGGTATGTAAGCTTAAGGAGTCTATTTATGGACTTAAACAAGTATCACTGAGTTGGAATCTTCATTTTGATGAGGTAATCAAATTGTATAATTTTCTCAAAAATGAATAGGAACCTTGTATTTATAAGAAGGTTAGTGGAAGCATGGTAGTGTTCTTGGTACTATATGTTGATGATATCATGATCATTGGGAATTATCTTGGGATGATGCAGGGCATTAAAGCATACCTCTGTAAGAACTTCTTCATGAAAGACCTGGGAGAGGCCTCCTTTGTACTTGGTATAAAACTATATAGAGATAGAGAAATGAGTTTGATTGGGCTATTAAAATCCTCGTACATAGATAAGATCTTAGATAGGTATAACTTTAGCAATTGTAAAATTCCTAACATACCTTTTCGATATGGCATTCATTTTTCGAATAAGATGTGCCCTCAAATGGAAGATGAAAAGACTAGAATGTCTAGTCAACCATTGTTAGGGTTGGTGCTCTGAGCGTCAATTTTCTTATGTATTTCCATGTAAATGCTTATGTAATATTTTATTATGAATAAAATAAACAGTTTCTATTATATAACATATCTTTTTATATAGTAAAGACGTAATTGACCTTAGAATGATTAGTTATGATACTATTGCGAAAGCATCACAACTGATATTTTCTTTTTTATAACGACGTTGTCATTTTTAGACAGTTCATGGTCAAGGTTTACACTACTTGGTCAATAAAGTAAACCCGTTGAGACTGGTACATGCCGTATACTGGAATCTTGGATTCCAATGGTTTCTCAATGAACCATGAGTCTTGGAGACTCGCATAGACGTGTAAGTGTTTATAGCGGATAAACATTGAATGACTCACCGAAGATTCTTAATAGATGGTACACCAATGTCAATAAGAATCTTCTCAGGTTGAGTAGCATAGTGATTCTTTGACTTGAGATACCACTGTGGATATATGAGTTATCCTCCACACTTTGATGGCAATCACGTCACCGATCTATTTAGATCATACCTTCGTCTGTTCGTTGGGTGTAGACCGATGCTCAGGATATCCTGTGTGTGTCAAGAAAAGATTCGTCAGTTATGTGTACAGAGCATAGGTATTCAATATGGAATTAGCAATCTGTTAAATCCATGGGCCTGTCGTAGACTGTATAAATGAGTTCTAAGTGTTATTAAGAGATTGCTAATAGAAACGTCGACGTGATTATATCTATAGAGATTTAACATTTATATCTATATCTCTGGAATAATCCAGATACTTGTGACGGAGGGATTATACATATGTAATGACCTCGACCTGTATGGTTCAGTAAGTTTATATGTGTTCGTCATAATTTACGGGTGGATAGATTATGGACACAAAATTGGATTTTATGACGGATATGCCTGAACCTAGAGAGTCTCACTAATGAAATATACTCGTAGAGCACTAGGAAAACTTTTATGAATAATACTGATTATTTATAAGTCGTTTAACGGTTAAACAAAAATACATGCAATTGGGATCTTTTGGTCATTTTCTAATTAATGTGTATTTGTATTTAATATTTGATTTTATTAAATACACATTAATTAAATGTCAAATTTTAATATTTGACATATATCATTGATATATGTATTTTGATTATTTAATGTAAATATAATACATATATCTAATATATTTGTATTTAATTATTTAATTATTAAATGATTAAAGTAATTAAATAATAAATATCTTTAGTCATGATTTACTTTGCAAATGGCCAAGGTTGATTGGTTACACTTGTTGCATTTCATTAAATGTTGTAGTGAGCTAATGAAACAAGTTAACTAATACTTTATCATTTAATTAATTGAAACAAAAATATAAAATACTTTGATTTTATTTTTTCTCTCATTCTCGACAATTGTAGGGAACATATATAAGCTTTTTGTTTTATTTTATTTTACAACAACAAGTTACCAAAATCAATTACAAAAGAAAGTTGAGAGCAAAGTTGAAGGAAAATGAAACACTTGAGAAAAAACCTTGGATTTTGTAAGTATTTCTAACTTTCTTCAACTAAGAAATAATTTCTATCATTCTTAGCTTCAACATGTATTGCTAGGATGTTGTCTCTACTCTTTTAGCTTGTAATTAAATGGTTGAAAACTTGTTTGAAAGATGTAAGCATGTATGATAACAAAGAAAGCATGAAATTAGTTCATTAGCTCTCTTTTGGTCATTTGATGATGATGTTGCCATTCTAGAGTTGTTAGGCCACTCATTGATGACTTAGAATTATTCTTGAGTTGTTTCAAAGTGGTGAGACTTGTTTGGTGTTGTGGAGATTGAATTAAAGTGTTGAATTTGCTTAATTTTGGCTAATTTTATTAATTGGATTAATTTGAAAATTAAGGTTTATACCTTCACCAAAATTGGGACTTTTCATATATGTGTTAAATTATAATGTATATAAGATGTACAATTAATTTGGTATTGATTGGATATCATTCTAACTTGTTTTGAACAAATTGGACCAAATTGATCAAAAAAGAAATCTGATGGGTGCTCTCGGCAATTGTAAAAAAATTTGGGATTTTTGTTGTAATTTGTATTTTGATGTATAAGACATGTATAAATCATTTTGATAATGATTTGGAATCACTTAAAATTGTATTTGACAATTTGAGGACTAAAATGATCAAAATTCAAAGTATGAGGGGTCTCTCGGTAATTTAAGAAAAATATGATTTTTGGGTAAAAAAATCAGTTTTTATTAGAATAAATAAGTTTATTTTAATTGCCCAAGAAAAAAATATTGAAATTGGAAAATTTTGATTTTCCGCGTTTCGTTGCGTTTACCCGGATTTGCTCCATTAAAACTCCAACACCATATGCATCATGCTTAGGAAGCATTATGTATGACATGTTGTGTACGAGACTTGATATTAGTCATGCAGTAAGTGTTACTAGAAGGTATCAGGCTAATCCAGGTAACGACCAGTGGATGGTTGTTAAACATATCCTCAAGTATCTTAAAGGTACTAAGGATAAATTTCTTATTTATGGAGGCAGTGATTTACAAATTACAGGGTATACAGATTCTGACTTTCAATCAGATCCTCATAATAGATAGTCTACATTAGGTTTTGTATTTACTCTTAATAATGTCGCAGTCTGTTGGAAAAGTTCCAAGCAAGGATCTACAGCTGATTCCACCACAGAGGCGGAATATATTGTGGCATCTGATGCTGTAAAAGAAGGTGAATGGATTAGAAAATTTATCACGGAGTTGGGAGTTATCCCAAGCATCGAGGATTCAATCCCGTTATTCTGTGATAATAGTGGTGTCATCGCATAAGCAAAAGAACCTAGAGCGCATCAAAAGTCGAAGCATGTGGAACGAAAATACCACATTATTCATGAGATCATTGCTCGAGGAGACGTTGTCATATGTAAGATACCTGGAGAGGATAATGTAGCAGACCCACTTACGAAGGCCTTACCTTCGAGAATATACGACATAATATGGAGGCGATGTTTTTTAGATACCATAAAAACTATCACTATAGCAAGTGGAAGAAATTGTTAGAGTTGGTGCTCGACGTGCCAATTTTTGATGTATTTATTGTAAATACGTCGCACTTTAATATTTTATTTTGAATAGATTTTAGTATTTTAATTGATATAATCTTTTGTTTAATGTTAAAGACGTAAATATCTCATAGAATGAGTTGTTGTAATGTAGTTACAAAAGTATCGCAACAGACACTGAGAAATATTACAACATGATTTACTCTTAAAATAGTTCATAGTCAAGGTTTACATACATGGTCGGTTAGTAATCCCGTGAGAGTGGTACATGTCATTTATTGGAATAGTTCCAATGGCCCATCTCAGTTAACCATAAGTATTAGAAAGACTCATATAGACATGTAGGTATTTATTGGATAAATATTGAACGATTCACTTGAAGATTCCTAATAGATGGTACACCAATGTCAAAATGAATCTTCTCGAGTTGAGTAGCATATTAGCTCGTTTAACTTGAGATACCATTGTATATATGTAGGATATCATCCACACTGTGATGACATTCACGCCAATGATCTTTTAAGATAAGACCTCTGCATGTTCATCGATATATGATGTTTGGATGTGTTTGTATGTGTATTGGGTGTTTAATAAATACCGGAAAAAGTTTTGAGTCGAAAATTCACAAAAATGGTAAATATATTCACTGTTTGGACAGTATAGGGTCTGACCGGTTACTGCCCAAGTGACCAAGTTGACCCAGATCGGTAGTCGGTTGATTGATTTGATCGATTTTCTGTTTTTCTTATTATTTATTCGGAAAAATTTTCGTAAAATATTTATCGTGTTTTTACAATTTGTTTATGTTGTTAATTTTATTAACAAATAATATGTTTTGGTGAAATATGATCTAATTAGAAGTATTAGATATCGGCTAATTCTTTCGGAAAATTGTAAAATGTTTAAAAATCATTTTTGCCTAAAATCATGCTTCTGTCAACAAAACGCTAACAATATCATGTACTGAACTTTTATAAACTTGGTAGTATATGTTTTAGCTAATATTATGGGTGTTCAATTATCACATGCATGCACCTAGTCCACCATGTGATAAAGTTGAGAATTATTTAATCTTATTAATTGATTATTGCATACTTGGCTGAGAATTTAAAGTGTATCACGAAAGACTTGGTCCGAGTTATACATAGGTAATTCCTTTCAAGCTTGATTGAATTTATACCTTAAATATTTGTTATACTTAAACTTGAGAATTGAAGTGTAACAGTAAGATTGAATGCGTAAGATTTTCTATTGAGAAAATAATTAAGGAAATTTTGTCACCAAGACAATAAGAGCCTAAGTGGGCAAATATTTAAGTGGTTATGCCGGACCCCCCTCGTCCTCTGGGAATTTTCTTTTGTTCACCTATCATAAGAAATTTTTGTTACAAATTCAATGACTTATATTATTTGGTACTACTGTCCAAAATAGTAACAAGTAGATTCTTAGTATAACACATAAATAAGATCATACAGTCCATCTTTTTGTGATTTGTCTTTTGTAGACTTATTGATTATTATTTTATTTCCAGTTACACATGGCTAGTGGAAATATCGCAGTACCAGTCGCTCATGGAGAGAAACCAGATAAGTTCAATAGAACAAACTTCAAAAAATGGTAGAGAAAAATATTATTCTACATGATTACACTGCAGTTGGCTAAGTATCTCAAGGAAACTCTTTCGGGTCCTATGGAGGGAAAAACTGAAACAGCTAAGCAACTACGAGTCGAGGCATGGTCGCAAGACGACTTCTTGTGAAAGAAACTTCTTGGGAGGACTTGACAATACCCTATACAATATGTATCAAGACATAATTTCTGCGAAGATTTTGGGAATCTCTTGAGAATAAGTACAAAACAAATGATGCCGGAAAAAATAATAATTTATCGTTAGTAGGTTCCTAGACTACAAAATGATAGATTTAAGGATATTAATGTCTTAGTTGGGTTGATCATTCACGAAATATTGGATGAATGAATAAAACTATTGGAGACATTTCAAGTTGCCATAATTATTAAGAAATTACCTCAATCATGGAAGGACTTAATGAGTTATCTGAAATTGCGAATCGAATAGGACAACAGGAAGTCCGAGAAGGCTAGCTACAAGACGATGAAGTCTAAGGCCAACATCTTCGAGGGTGGAAATGTTAGCAAAAAGAGAAAGAACAGTGTTGTTGATTCTTCTAAAGAAAACAAGAAGTTCAAGTAGAAGTGCTACGTCTGTAAGAAAAGTGATCACATGGCAAAAGGCTGCAGAAACAAGAATTCTCATGGAAAATGCAAGAAAAATAGAAATGAGGTCTATGTCTATAAAGATGAGCTATTAACTGATGAGATCTCAGAGTTGAACCTCTTTGCAGTTGTAACTGAATCCAACTTGGTTGGGAACCTGAGAGAATGATGGGCAGATATGGCGACTACTTATCTGTTGGAGTTAGTGTTTGGAGCGCTAATCCGAATAATGTATTGTACATTATATTTTATTATTTAATAATAAAATAACTATTTTTTCATTTCAACCTTATTAATGGTAATGTCATTATGCATATTAGATTGATAGATATATAGATATGTTGAGAATGACATCGACGTTAGAATAGTCTTGTAGTAATACTGGACATTAGGTGGTCCGATATTGGGATAATATTACTATTATAAATTATTCTTAATGTAAATATTCATAGTCGTTGGTTTTGGAATACGGTCGAATTCATATAACCTATAAAACTAGCACATATCGTATATTAGAATTGGATTTCCAATGGTTTAACTCGATGTACCATGAGCTTGGGAAGCTCGTATAGACATGTGGATATTCGTTGGAGCGAATACCGAATGACTCACATGTGATTCTTAATAGTTGAAGGTACACACCACTATCAATAGAAACCTCATCGAGTCGAGTAGCATTGATTTTGTGTGTGATCCTTCACACTTTGATATCATATATGTCAGAGACGTTTCATGGTCTGACCACTAGATGTTCGTTGGGTGTGGATCGATGCACTGGTTAATCAAGTGCGTATCAAGATAGGATCCGTCAGCCCGTATGTATACCATAAGGAGTTTAGGTACCCATGTGAGTAAGTAATGATTCTTAAGACTTTGGCCAAAGTCGATCACCTAGGGTGGATCGCATATATCAGAAATGGCTTCTGATTAGTTGTAAAGAATCGTGGATATATCGACATGAGATGTGCACCTTAGAAATTTGACGGTAAAATCTATGTTTCCTAAGCACAACTCAGATAGCCTATGATGGATGTAATGTTAAACATATGTGATTACCTCGACTTATATAGTTCAGAAAGGTCATTCGTGTTCTTTGCGAATTCGGAGGTGACCGAATTGCGTACATATAAACTAGGCTTATATGACGAACGTGATTGGACTTAAAGAGCCCCACAATATGAAGTGTACTTATTGAGCACTTGGGTAGCCGATAATTTTTGATAATAAATAATATTTGATATTATAATTATCAACTAAAATAATTAAGTGTTATTGGATAACATTAATTATTTACTTTGACTCAATTGGATTAATTGGATTAATCCAAAATTACACAAGGACTTTGTTGTAAATTCATAAATATCTCTACCATTTGAGGATATTTTGGTAATTACAAATATGTAATTATATGTGTATTTATCTTGATTTAATTGGATTAAATCAAAATGATAGACATATAACTAATCCATTAATTAAATTTTGTCTTGATTTAATTGGATTAAATCAAAGTGGTAGACAAAGATAATTAGTCACACCTAATTGTACATATTTGGACAAATTAGATTAAGCCCACTTAAAAGTTGATTAGAACTTTTATTAATTAAAAATTACATAAGTTTTGCTATAAATAGCAAGCTTGAGCAAGATTTTAATCAAGCTTGAGAAGCTAAAACAAGCAAGAATTAGAGATATCAGCCTAAGTAATAGAAGTGTTTAGAGAAGTTTTGGTAGTTCTCTACAATATTTCAACAATGAGAATAATATTGGATCTTGAAAGCAATCTTGCTAGCTTTAGGAATTCTCTACAACAATAAAGTGAATGAGATTGGATCTTGGAACCAAGCTTGCTAGCTTTGGGAATTCTCTACAATAATAAGGTGAATGAGATTGGATCTTGGAACCAAGCTTGCTAGCTTTGGAAGTTTTCCAACCATTTCAACAAGGAGAAGAAGATTGGATCTCAGAATCAAGCTTGTTTGGTAAGTTTGATCTTCTCCAAAACTATGTTTTTCATTAGTGAGACATATAGTGGTGAATTATGTATTGGATACATAATAACATAGCTTGATATTGAAATTAGGTTGATTAATTATGTACGGACACTTTGGAAGTATAAACACAATTTTCTTGTGATTAGGTAAAAAATATTCATGTTAGACATGAAACATAAAATTAGAGTTTAGAACTCTAGATTGAAACTTAGAACTATGACTACCATTCTAGAATCACTCTTTGAGTGATCTAGAATTATTCATGAGTCATTTTTTGTGAGATTCTATTTTTGATTTGTATTTTACAGTGTTCTAAAACGCGTTAGGCGCTACTCGGGCTGCGACCCAGCGCCTAGCGCCTGGGGCGCCTAGACAATTAATCGGCAGACAGTTGAAAATCTAATATTTTCCAACATCATAATTCATAAATAATCCAAATCATATAAATTCAATCAAAATGTAATAAAACATAAAACCATTAATCAAACTCAATCAACCATATAATGATATAAAATATCATTTAATTAAGTTCATGTTCATCATCCTTTAACAAAGTTAAATTACACTAAATATCTAATTCTTCTTCATCTAATTCAAACTCATCATCCTTAGGTTCTTCATCGGAATCAAAATCATCTTCATCAAGTTCTCTGTATTCAACATTTCTAGCGCTTTTTCGAGGTTGTAATATGTCATCGGCCCCAGATGCTTCTCCAACCATCCTCCAAGTAATCCCCGAACCGGGCTCTACTTCTTCATCATCACCAGAGTCACCACCCTCATCAATCCATCATTGTGCGTCAATAGCTTCTTTGGCTTTAATACATCCACTTTAAAATCCTTCTCCCTTTTGCGCTTGTTCTTCAACTTGGCATTAAAGGAAACATAGACAAGATTATTTAATCGATTCACATCTAATCTATTCCTTTTCTTCGTGTGAATCTACATAAATAATTTAAATAAATCAATTAATATTAATAATTAAAAAATGAAATAATCAAATATTTAGCTAATGTTAAATATTTACCCCCTCAAAAGTGCTCCAATTTTGTTCGCACCCGGATGAACTAGTGGTTAATGAAAGTATCATTTTTGTCATTTTAGCAAGTTAGGTGTATGATGTCCATATGTACGCCACCATGAAACTACAAATGAACATAAATAGTTTGAATGAAATATAATAAATCTTAAATATTTTGCAAAATAATTCAAATGAATACTTTGTTTTTACCTGGATTAAAAACATCAATCGATACCCGATATGCTTTGACCCTCACTTCTTTACCAAAAGCTTCATCTTTTATCTTGTACGAAGCCAACTCCTCATTTATCACCTTACTCTGCATGTCAATGTCATTGGGGAAGAAAGCCTCCACAACCGTAAATACTCCATCCATTACTTTCACATCGTACTCAATACTTGTATCATTATAGTAGTAGTAAAGATTTAAAAGATAAGCAACACAATGTAATGGAGTATCAAGCCGCCCTTCAATTTTACTATCAATAATCTCCAAGATTGGCCAATAATTACTCTCAATATTGTTTAATACATCATTGATCTCTTCTTTTGCATTATTTAGCTCTCCATAAACAAACCTCATGGATGGCCTCTATCCCCATCAACTAATCGAAGCACCCTCACCAAATGTGCAAACACCTTCAAACATTGGGTCACCCCATTCCAAAAAGAGACACTCATCACCGTGGCAAATGCAGATTTCCATTTAGCTTGCTTCGACCATATTCACTCATCCCATTCCGTGCTAGCAAACATGGTTCGCAAACTTTTTTTTTTCGATCAAAATTTGTAAGGATAAGAAAGCTGAAACAAACCTAGTTACTCTTGGTCTGACTATGTCCCTCTATTTTGTAAACGATCTCATCATGGACAAAGTCTTGTGATGGGCATACACGAAAATGGTGAAAGCCTTGGCACTATCAATGGTTTTCTTGTACCTCGGTAATTTCCCAATACTTTCAAGCATGAGGTTTATGGTATGAGTAGCACATGAACTCCAAACAATATTTGGCATCTTCGCCTTCAATAAATTTGCCGCGGCCATATTGTTTGAGGCATTGTCTGTTACAACTTGAACCATATTTTCCGCCCCTACTAGTTCAATGCCCGTCATCACATACTCATAAATGTGCTCAGCAGTATGCGTCACATCAGAACTTTCCTTGGAAGAAAGGAAAGTGGTACCTATTGTGAAATTAACAAACAAATTCATTATATTTCTCATTTTCATATCACTTCAAGCATCTGTCATGATAGAACATTTGTTCTCCATCCACTCTTTCTCATGTTGTTTCAGGAAATCTTTAACACTTGCAACTTCCTCTTTCAATAATGGCTCCCTCAATTCATATTGACTAGGACCTCTGAAACTCGGTCCAAATTGACCAACTGCTTCCATCATCTTTATCGAACTGTCATTGTCAATAGCATTGAAAGGAATATCGGATTCATACACCCACTTACAGGATTAAAGGATCTATATCAGACGTAGTATACGTAGTATTGTGTATTTATGTCCAGTATCGGATGATCACGTGCTAGGCCTGGGGCTGGAATTGTGTCTACCCCGTACGAAGCACATGTCGGATGTCTGGTAACTAGTCTCTATAATCGGATAAACCTGACCTTGTCATTTTATCCCGATGACAGCAGTACTTAAGAGTACTAGTACCGTATCCTACGTGACCATCATCTTCATATGACTGGAGTGATACTTCCGTCTTGACATCACACCCAACACACTACGATTCTAAATATACCCAGCATTGGCGTACACATAACCTGTTAAAGCCCTGGACGACCGAAACCAAAGTATATTGATTGTCGCAAGTATTAGCGGTGCAAGTCTCAGGTTAAGTCCAAATACACCTACCCTGATTTCAGACTTCCATAGACACATAGTCATACTACCAATGGAATTCCGAGGGGGTCTATCCAGAGCGAAGCTGTTTCCCATACCATCGGTAAAACACAACCTCCTATTACACTTTCATGAGTATCATATACCCAAATATATGAGAACTATGTCGTTGTGCCCTCACAACGAGCACAAATGTACTACTAGTCTTTTATGCATTTATCAATGTCCAATCTCGACAATGCTCTTACTAGGGGTATTTAATGATTTATCCTTCGTGGACTGATACTGTCTCATATCATTCTCCGTCCAGGAACAAATCATAGGGACCTCCTATCATTTATACATCTATGTGATCTAATCACAAATGATAAGAGTGCAATCTCATTTGTCACATAGTTAATTTGTACAACAACACCATGATCTGTACAAATAGTGACGCTATGGGTCATAATTGTCCAACAATCTCCCACTTGGCCTATAGCCAGTCACTCGAGTGTCTTACACCCGAACTATGTACGGTTGGCTCAAACTGCTGAGAAAAGGTTTTCATCAGTGGATTTGCATGATTATCGTCTGATGCGATTTATACGATCATCACATCCCCACGATGTATGATCCGAACGAATCAGATGAATATCGAAGTATGTAACTGGATCATTGATGAGACCATTAATTCTTTAGCCTGTGCTGACGCCTAGCTCAGCTGCTAACACAATTATATCTAATCTAATTAGATTTGTTATCGACCCAAATGGCTTCTATTGCCACTTTAGCTGCAGCAATAACCCGCATTTGTTATTTATTTGGTAACAGTATCTTGCTTAGAAGATTTCCAACTTACTGTACCGTTATTCAAACTTTGTAGTACCGTTTGCGACTTATAGTCGTTTTATTGGTTTAGGAAACTTGCTATAGTGATCCCAGTCACTTCAAGTTCTCCTTCTCCTCAGATTAAGACAACATCCTTAGATCTATAAGATACTAACAGATGTTCTTAACATCAATCCAGTGACTATCACTTGGATTGGCATGTTTATGACTTCATATGCTCAAAGAGTATGAGACACTAGGTTGCATACATTTTTCAATGTACGAGTTCTCGGAGAGTTTTTCTCGAAAGCCAAGCTTTCACCGATTGTTTTTTATGGGAATATCATTTCCAAGAAATGACATATTATCATTATTTATAGGACAACCACTGTCAATGCGCTCCCACTAGCCCTCTTATATACACAAGAATCATTTCGTTTTGAATTAAATCATATACTATTATAATTACATCAAAACGATAATTCCAAGAACCTAATGCTTGCTTCAATCCAAACATGGATCAAATAACTTGCAAACCTTGTTTGCTAGTTTTGGTACAACAAAACCGACAGGATGTTGTAAACATCCTCCAAAAGGTTTCCTTTTCAGGAAAGCAATTTTCCCGTTCAGCTGTCATATTTCATAAATGAAACATGCAGTGTTAGCAAGCATTATCCAAATGGATTTATCGTGGCAACAGTTAAAAGGTTGAATCGTAGTCAACACAATGTTGATAACGATACCTTTCCGTTAAAAACCTAGCTTCATACGTTGGTATGTTGCCATCAATGTATGTCTTCCTTGAAGACTTATAAAGTACTAGTAGGCACAATGCCTTGCGGTACATCAACTAGTATCCAAACTTGTTGATATACATGGAATCCATTTCGGACTCATATGACACTTTGCCATAATATGGAGTCGATATCTTGTATCACTTCCTCATACGTAGTCAGTTGGTATACCTCAATAAGATAGACATCTTTATGAGGTGAGATCAGAAACCCATACCCCAGGTTGTTTTCTGACCCTCTCCGACATACGCGTTTCTTATGTATTCGAAGATTATTGGAATAGTTTCATCCTTGATGAACTATTTATGTTCCATTAAGATTCGGTGCCTTGAACAGTATTACTCCGATTTTCATCGAGTTTTACTATCCTCCCACTTACCATTGCATATCGGTATTCCTCTTAGGAAAACCGCATGGTGAGCAACAATCTAATTGTTCTCATGTGAGTTGTATAAGTACAATACTTTGGTATCCCTAGGATAACCTAAAACTTGGCACTTATCCAATTTGGGTTTTAGTTTGGTATCATCCAAACATATGCCTAGCATACCCAAATTTATAGGAATGAGAAACCCTGTTTCTTTTCCGTTCATATCTAATATGATATCTGTCAAACAGACTTTAATGGAACCTTATTCTAAATAAGTTCTGCACTGTTAATGCTTATTCTTTGAAGGAAATGGTAGCTCAGAGCGACTCATGATTAGCCTTATCATGTCTAACATAATTCGGTTTATCTCAGTTCGGACACACCTTCAAACTAACGTGTTCCGGGAGGAGTCCTCATTTTGAAAGAATACTTTACTCTTTCAAGTATAATAGAAACTTATTGCTTAAGTATTTTCCATTATGGTCTTACCGTGACGATTTAATACTTTAGCCGATTTGTTTGTCTATTTTGTGTCGAAACTGTAAAAGTTTCCGATTTGTGTTCTTCAAAAGAAACACATAACCATAACGCGATGCCACATCCGTAAAGGTCACGAAATATTCATATCCACCTCTAGCCTAGCTAGACATGGGCCCACTTGTTTCGCTATGAACTAGGGCTAACAGATCTGTGACATTTGCACTTTTACCAAGTAAAGGTGTTTTAGGCATTTTGCCCAATAAACTGGATTCGTAGACTTTATTTGAATGAAATCAAAACAGTCCTAGTATCCACTCTTCAAAAGTGTGGATATACAATTCTTGTTTAATTGTGTCCCAGACAACAATGCCACAATATGTTTCTCCTAATCAAATCAGTTTGAGCTATTTGTTTGTCATGTTATATATTTGAGATTCTATTTATATTCAAAATATAAATGTTGTTATTCACATCTAATGTGTTTATCTCAATATCATCTTTATATAATAAAACACTTTAGTGTTCCAGAATATAAGGTTCACCCGCAGCGGGTAAAACACTGATATAGAGATAATGTTTCTAGTCAAACTAGTTATATTATAACAGTTTCCAAATTTAAGTACACACCCGAAAGTAGTTCCTAAACTTAGGTATCTACGGTTAAAACAGCGACAGTTGTCCCATTTTTAATTCGCAGATAAATCTCTATGGAAGTCAGTAACCTGCTCAAAGCAGATTCTGAATATCAATACATATATTTTATGTACCACACTAAGTATTTAAAATCTAATTTTAATACTAGTTGTGAACATAATATTGACAAACATATTTGAAGTCAGAACCTTGCTCGTTCTTCAATTCCTTCATGTCTGCTTTGTTTAAACGGCAGTCACACTTCCGCGATCCCGTTTGCCACATTTAAGCAGACATATTGGGATATGTCTTTTATCTTCCCAGAAGATTATAATGATTTTGCCTTTGCCCATTTTTAACACTCTAGAAGCCTTTGGCCAAGCCTCGGCCTTCTAGAATATCGAAGTAAGGTGCGACTAGCGCTACTTGCCTAATTAAAAACTTTGACTTTATCTCATTGAGAATAGTCATTAACTCTCCAAGAGTTTACTATTGCAATATTAGTACTTCTAAAATCTAAGTATAGATTTATGAAGATCCTTCAATTTCATTATCATACTTTAAGAATCTAATTCTTAGTTCTGACAAAGAAATTAAGGAGTCTATTGCGGTAAGTATAATGGATTAAGCACTAAAGTTATCATTACATTAATCTTCCAAAGATTATGCTCTACTATTTACTTAACTCCGGGCTTAGGCATAATATGTTATTTTATCAAATAAAGTAACTTATTATTTTCCAGGACCATCCTGAAATTTATTCCCAATTTTGAAAATTAAACCATTTAAATACATTTTCCCTAGGATTATGTTTTAAATGTCAATCTTTCAATTTTACCTTGATTTTAATAGTTCAACTATTTGATCAACGATTAAGGTACTATTTATTATAATGATTACAATAGTCCAACTATTTAATCAACTATAATTTAATAGATTAAAATCAATTATATTGATTACTATAATCCAATTATAAAATCAACTATAAATAAATAGTTTGAATATAGTCCAACTATTTATTAAAAAACAACATTTAAATATTAGTCCAACTAACTTTTAATTTATAACGACGAATGATATTTGTGAATGAGCGCGTATGGCAAGTAATTAAACGAATATTGCAAATTCAATTCGTGCCTCCCACTATTTTTCGGCGAGCCTCTAACCCTCTGTCGAGTACTCGGGAAACCGTGTTTCCTAGCGGGCTAGGATCCCGTTAAATATCACACAATCTTGACTTTGGCCAACAAATTGTATGATAATTAACTAGGTAGATCTCTAAGATCGATTGGATCCAATCCAATTCCTAGATCCGGTAGGGGGACATCCAAGTCCGAAACATATATCTTATATATGTCAATACTTCCAATGTATTACCTAACTGTTTTCCTCAGAATCAACTAAGCCTTGGCTTTGGCACAACAAACTTAGTGATCCCAGTCAAGCGCGACCCATTGACCATGAAAAGCTTCGTAATCAATGTCGATGGACAAGAAGTGGTCTTGACTTTGGCCAACAAACCACAACTTGGACAAGACACCAATATGGAACAAAGCCTTCGTGATTCAAACACATCCTCGACGGACAAAGGCCTTGACTTTGGCCAACAAGCCAATGCCAGTCTCGGATCTTGAGTGAGAATCACTTAATGGAAGGAAATACGCTTAATATTTTGCAAGGGTTTTTCGAGTGCAAATTGGAAACCAATTTATTATCTTTGTTAAGGTCTCATCATCATACACCCTTAAACATGCATTCTAAACACATAATAAAGCGCGTATAATAAAATAATAATGATATGCAGATAGATACTTTACACATTGATCCTAGATCAAATCTCTCAATTTCTCTCTCCCGCTAGCACAAGTATTTACTTCTACCCGTTACACTACACTTCTAAAGAAACCTCATTTACATTTAGGGGAATAGGTGAGAAGAGAATAAGGAGGTAATAAGGCTGGACACGCAGGTCCAATTTAATAAATCAAATTTATTATAACAATTTCTAAAATTGCCCCACCCATTTAATATCCATCTGATATTCATTATTCATGCATCGAAACTATGTATTCACACAAGCATGTTATCAATCAATCAAATCAAATTAATTAATATGATAATTAGTGATCATCCAATGTTCAAACAACGATTTGATTTTGCTCGAGTCAAACTCGTTTTTGCGAATAAGTACTCAAAGTGCGAATTCTCGAATTAAATTAAACTACATCATTAAATCCAATTTAATATGCATTCAATTCTAATTCGCTTATTTAATTCCAAATTAAACACTACACTTTATAATGAACTTTTACGACTTAAATTCCAAATTTAATCGTTACGGATCTCAAAGCCCGATTAACGTCCAACATCAATTTAATTAAAGTCCAATGGGCTTTTAATTAATTTCTTGAGGCGTGGACTTTTGGTCAACTCGAGTCAAACCGAATAACCAAAATCCAATCTGGGAGTTACCCCATAAGCCCAGAAATCAATTTAGGCCCATTAGGCCCAATTAAACTTTAAAGGTCAATTAAGTCGCATTTGGGCTTTATGGAAGCGGTTTTGGGCCTAATTGGATCCAACTAATTTTGCCTAAACCCAATTTTGTACAACAAAGCCCAACAAGCCCAATTACAACACAACAAGCCCAAATCCAATTTTAAGGCCCAATTAATTAAATACAAATAATCCAATTTCACATTTAATTAACCTAAAGTGCATATCATGATTAATCACCCAAATCAATATTTCCAAAATACCAAATTAGTGCTAATTAATCATGCCATTTCCATCATCACATGTCCAACATATTTTGATTAAAATCAAACCCATTTCATGCTATATGTCTCGGCCAAGGGAGGGGATTTGTGTCCGATTCGAATTCAATCCAATTAATTCCACAATCGACATTAAATCACATCCCGAATGATTCTAACTCATCCAATGAATCAAAAATCAAAAAAATCCAAGACTAAATAGGGCACTTCTCATTCTGCCAAGCCTACTCAATTTGGGAAAAAATGTTCCAAACACAAATCATGAAATTGATCCAATCAATATTCAATTAAACATGTATTAAGCATACTCAAACATCCAATTCATTCAAATCATACTCAAATACAAATTACCCAAATTTTAAGCCCTAAACTTTTTCATGCTCAAACCTTGCTCTAGATGCCATTGTTGGTTTCTATAAATGTCCCAAGACCAATAATAAGCATGAAATATATGCGAATACAAATCGAAGAAGTTGCAGAATACTCACATCGATCGGTTGAACGACACGGAGACAAACAAAAACTTTTCTTGCTCTCTTTCACAGCTCACGTTAGTGAGGTTCAACAGCCCACTGTTGTAGCTTCGTGGATCAACTTCGTCAAGCTCCAAGCTTCGTGAAATGATTCCGGCTCATGGGTAGACTTCCCTATCACCTTCGCATGTCTCGTAAGTGTGCTAGCACTTGTGATTTTGCCACAAAATCCCACTCTTGCTTCCCTTCACTGCTCGGTTTTGTGAGCAAAACCAGAAGAAGAAAAGGCAGTGAACTGCCGAGAGAGAGAGAGGAGAATATGGAGAGAGAGAGATGATAAAAATGTGTTGTGTGAGTTGTTAAAAGAAAAGTGTATCTAATACACAAAAATTAAATTCAAAACTCAATTTTCAAAAGTCAAATATCAATTAAAAATTGATAAATGTCTTTCAAGCTTTCAAAAGCTTTTCCAACAACTCACATCAAGTCACATCACTCAATCAAGTGACAACTTGTCACATCACTCAAAGCGACATTTGATTTGACGCTTGATGCGACTAGCGATTTGATGCTTGATTTGACTTGCGTGCCGCATTCGAATTCGAAATACTAATGCGCTCGCAAACAATCACGGGTTCGCTAATTCAAAATTAACGAATTTTCCGTTGCGTCGTAATTAAATGATTACGCCTAGCGAAATCACTATTCACGTCGCTAACGAATTAATTCTAAATTAATTCGTTCGCCCGAATTAAAATCTAATTTTAATTTCGCGTCGAAATCCAATTTCATTTAATATATCAAATATATTAATTAATCGATTAATTCTAAATTAATCGTTATCTCTCTTTTAATGATATTTTATCCCAGATAAAATATCTCCATAATTAATCCCAGATTAATTTTCTCTCTAATCTAATTAATCCCAGATTAATTTAGAGTGCGAGTCATACATCATCGGTGAATCTTTGGGATGCGACCCATGAGATCCCCGGATATGTTGGCAGTAAATTCGGTCGTCGGACTATCCGAACACGTAAGTACCAAATACTACGTTTTGTCGATTTACAAGACAAGGTTGGCCTCTAGCAAAGCGCCATGCCTACCTAATTCTCCGGAAATATCCTTACAGGATTAAAGGATCTATATCAGGCGTAGTATACGTAGTATTGCGTATTTCTGTCCAGTATCGGATGATCACGTGCTAGGCCTGGGGCTGGAATTGTGTCTGCCACGTACGAAGCACATGTCGGATGTCTGGTAACTAGTCTCTATAATTGGATAAACCTGACCTTGTCATTTTATCCCGATGACTGCAATACTTAATAGTACTAGTACCGTATCCTACGTGACCATCATCTCCATATGACTGGAGTGATACTTCCGTCTTGACATCACACCCAATACACTACGATTCTCAATATACCCAGCATTGGCGTACACATAACCTGTTAAAGCCCTGGACAACCGCAACCAAAGTATATTGATTGTCGCAAGTATTAGCGGTGCAAGTCTCATGTTAAGACCAAATACACTTACCCTGATTTCGGACTTCTATAGACACATAGTCATACTACCAATGGAATTCCGAGTGGGTCTATCCAGAGCGAAGTTGTTTCCCGTACCATCGGTAAAACACAACCTCCTATTACACTTTCATGAGTATTTTATACCCAAATATATGAGAACTATGATGTTGTGCCCCCACAACGCGCACAAGTGTAATACTAGTCTTTTACGCATTTATCGATGTCCAATCTCGACAATGCTCTGATTAGGGATATTTAATGATTTATCCTTCGTGGACTGATACTGTCTCATATCATTCTCCGTCCAGGAACAAATCATAGGGACCTCCTATCATTTATACATCTAGGTGATCTAATCACAAATGATAAGAGTGCAATCTCCTTTGTCACATAGTTAATTTGTACAACAACACCATGATATGTACAAATAGTGACGCTATGGGTCATAATTGTCCAACATTACCACCACTAGCTGAAGAATCAGTAGGGGTTACCACTGTCTACATTTCCAAAGGGACGCGATGCCGAGGGGTTTTTGAATTTAACCCTTCTTATATTTCATGAATTTCAGCTTCTTCTTCATCGCCCCCAATATTAACTTCTTGCCTTATCTCACTAACATGCTTCGCTTTTCTTTTCTTCCTATTCCTTGCCTCTAAAATGGCTTGTCTACACTTCTCTTGATATTCTTTACTAGACTTTGGATATTTTGCAACATTCCCCGATATATGCCCAATATGTTCTTTCATTCGGTAAACTCCACCGGAAATTTTTTTTGAACATAACTTACATTTGACTTTATCCAAGTTATTTGGATCCACTAAAGCCTCATATTCCCATCCAACATCATTTGAGTTCCGTTTAAGAACGGGACTACACTCCGAATTAGAAGCCGCGGAAGAAGAAGCCAAGTCATATCCTATATAGTATAAATCAATTAATTTAATAAGCATTAATCATTATTAACAAATTACAATTTAATAACAATAGTAAAATACTAATAGGCATTATCAATTAATTTAATTGTAAGTTGTAACTCTCATTGATCATAATTCACAACACAAACAAACACTTTGAAATCAACTAATAAAAATCATAAAGTTTCATTTAGCATCAACAACAATGGCAGAAAAAATAATAACCAACTGCAACAAGCCAACAACAGAAACTTCAACAATGGCAGCAAAAAAAAACATAATAAAAAGGAGGTCCAATTAATATGCACAATTAACAATTTAAAGTACTAGTCTAACTACTAATATTAATATGTAATTAATTTTTAACTATTAACAAAAAATAAATCAAAACGAAAATTAAAATAAGATTTTAGGTCAAATTAATAAAATTAACAAAATAGGGAAAATAAAATACGAAATTAGTTATACTTAAAACAAATTATATTGGGGGTTATTTATATTATTACTTGTTATTTCTATTGAAATAAAAAAAAACACACAGTTACCGTGAAAAGAAATGAAGAAATCACAGCAGAATAGAGAAAACAAGTGAAACGAAATGAAGAAATCACAGAAGATAGAGAGGCAGAGGAGAAGAAAAGTATTTTTTTAATATATACACACACGCCAAAACGACGCCGTTTTGGCCGTTTAATAAGACACAAAACGACGGCGTTTTGGTCGGAAAAAAAAAAATACAGCGCTGATACACGGCCGATTAGCGGCTGTGTATCGGCGCCTACGCGGCCGATTGACGGTGAAATCGATGCCTAGGTGCCGATTTCACGCCGACCAGTCGACCGCGCGATTACCACCACCGATTTAGTGGTAATCGCGACGGCCAGGGCACGATTAGCGAAAACGCGCCGCCTAGGCGCGCCTAGGCGGCGCATTTTCGAACACTGGTATTTTGTTTCAAATAAATACATATATATTTAGAATATATATATGTTTGTTGTATAACATGTGTTGTGGTTGGTTTTGAAATTAAAATTTATCTGGGTATTTTTAAATATGTTTAAGGTGTTTTAAAAAAAATGTTCATTACACTTTCCTGAGAGGACAACGTTGCAACGCAATTTCTTGCATTGCAACACTGCCCAACAGCGAGCTCATGCATGAAGCTTGCGCTGCAGCGCACTAGGTGCACAGGGACCGGGCAATGTTCCTCTCTCCGATTTTATCCCGATATAATTTTTCGGACTATAATTTATCCTCGGTTTTTCCCTAAACACTCGAAATGTAATATGATATTTCATTAAAATATTTAAAAATACACTCATGCTTGATATCATAGGTTAGACCCACTTTCGCTGCGCGGGTCACCGATTTGACCCAATGGGTCCCACATCCGCCCCGACATCATAATATTTGTGTTGACAATAAAATATTTTCCTCCTATCTGAAGGTCGATGGTGGCGATAATTTGACCATGGGAAACTCATCTACCTCCAAAGTAGTTGGACAAGGCACAATGGTTCTGAAGATGACATCCGAAAATGAGCCTACATTGAAGAATGTTTTGCATGTTCTTGATATTCAGAAGAACTTGGTTTCGAGTTCACTCATTAGCAAGAATGGCTTTAAGCTTGTATTGTTTCTGACAAGTTTGCAGTGACAAAAAACGATGTCTATGTAGGAAAATGATACCTACTGAGGGCCTTTTCAAGTTCAATATAATGATTGTTAATCGACACAGTGTTAATAATAATAAAGCTACATCGTCTACATATATTATTGAGTCACAAAATGTATGGAATGGTAGGCTGTGGCATGATAATTATGATACAATGCGTAAATTAATTAATATGGACCTTATACTTAAATTTACAATTGATAACTATCATAAATATGAAACATGTGTTGAAGCGAAAATGAATAGAACATCATTTCATTCCATAGAATGAAGTCCTGATCCCTTGGAACTTATACACATCGATGTGTATGATATGAATGTTACGTAAATAAGAGACGGTAAAAAGTACTTTGTCACTTTTATTGATGATAGCACATGATTCTTCTATGTGTATTTGCTGAGGAGCAAAGATGAAGCTATTGAGAGCTTTATACACTATAAGAACGAAGTTGCAAATTAACTTGGCAGAAAATTCAAAAGAATCATGAGTGATAGAGAAGGTGAATATTGTTCCAATCATGGAATTATTCACGAAACCACTGCTCTTTATTCGCCTAAAAAAAGGATTGTAGAACGCAAAAATTGAATGTTGAAGGAAATATTGAATGTCATGTTGACAAGCTCTGATTTACCCCAAAACTTGTGGGGGAAAGCTTTGCTTTCTGCCAACTACGTTATGAACAAGTTACCTCATAAAATATTGGACAAGAAACCATATGAACTGTGAAAAAGCCACACACCTTCCTACAAATATCTGAAAGTGTGGGGGTGTCTCGCCAAAGTGATGGTTCCTAAACCTAAGAAGATGAGAATATGACCCAAAACTGTTGACTGTATATTAATTGAATATGCTCACAATAGTAGCGCGTATCGATTCTTGGTACATAAATCTTAGATTCCTGACATCAATCCAAATATGATAATTGAGTCAAGGAATGCGACATTGTTTGAAGAGATATTTCCTTATAAAGAAAAATAAAGAACAAAGTCTCTTAAAAGAACCATTGATACTGCTACAAGTAGCGATCAAGTTAACCAAGAATCAGATGAACATGAAAATGTTGAGGAAAATGAACCTAGATGTAGCAAGAGCAAGAATGTCTAAGTCATTTGGGCAGAATTAGCTGGAGGAAATTGGCTGAGTGGGCCATCCGGTCTAGGCTTATTCACTGGTTTGGGCTATGGGCTGGTTGGAAGCTGTTGGGTTCTTTGCCTTTTTTTAGGTTGGGTTTGCTTGGTTCCTGTTTGGGTTTTTTTGATTGCCTTTTGTTTGGAAAAAATGACTTTCTGGTTTCGTAGGTTTGCTTTGGGCTTGTGCCTGGTTGGGCCCGCAAGCCTTTTTTTCATCTTCATTTTGGTTTGTTTCTTTTGATACTTTGTTTGGATTCTTTTCTATTTTTTTGTTTTGTCTTAAGTCTGTTATCCATTTCTTGGGGTATGCCCCTTGTACTTTTGTACATCTTTTTTTTATATATATAAAATTATAAATTTCCAAAATAATAATAATAATAATTTTCTGACATATATGTTAGAAAATGAGCTTCAAAGTTATAAAGAAATGATGTCTTCTTCGAATGAACCTTTATGGAACGCGACTATCAACAGTGAGATTGATTCTATCCTTCAAAACCATACTTGGAAGTTGGCTGATTTTCCTCCAAATTATAAGCCGTTGGGCTACAAATGGATTTTCAAACAGAAGATGAATCTGAATGGATCAATAGATAAGTATAAGGCAAGACTTTTAATAAAAGGTTATAGACAAAAAAAATTGTCTTGATTATTTTGATACATATTCACCAGTGACCCGTATCACTTCAATAAGAATGCTTATAGCCATAGCATCTATATTTGGTCTTGAAATACATCAAATGGATGTAAATACGACATTCTTAAATGATGAATTAGATGAAGAGATTTACATTTAATGTCTCTGGACAAGAACACAAAGTGTGCAAACTTGTAAAATCCTTTCATGGATTAAAAACAAGCACTTAAACAATGACATGAGAAATTTGACAAAGAAATATTGTCAAGTGGATTCAAAATTAATGAGTGTGATAAGTGTGTATACATTAAATCAACTCAAAAATGATACGTCATTATATGTCTCTATGTAGACGATATGCTAATAATTGGTAGTAATCATGAGATGATTCAGTCTACCCAGAAAGTATTGACTAGCAAATTTGACATGAAAGATTTAGGAGTAGCTGATGTGATCTTAGGAATTAAGATTTTCATAACATCAGAGAGATACATATTATTTCAGGCTCATTATGTTGAGAAAATACTTGAGAAATATAACAAAAGAGAACTAAACATAGCTAGAACTCTTGTGGACCTAATTCTTCATTTGTCAAAGAATACTGGTTCGAGCGTATCACAATTAGAGTTTTCGAGAATCATTGGAAGTCTGATGTATCTCACAAATTGCACACGACCAGATATCACTCAAGCTATAAACAGGCTTAATAGATATACAAGTAATCCATGACAAAACCACTGGAAAGCCATAATAAGAGTTTTAAGGTATCTGAGAGAAACTTCAAAATATGATCTGTATTATACGAGATATCATATTGTTCTAGAGAGATATAGTGATGCTAACTGGGTATTTGATACAGTGGATTCCAAATCCATGAGTGGATTTATTTTCACTCTTGGTGGTGCAGCCGTGTCATGGAAATCCTCGAGGTAAAGCAGTGGAAGAAGTGGAGTGGCTTCGAAATTTCTTAAAGGATATTCCAAATTGGCC
>SKCR01017657.1:0-64380 GCA_019454045.1 Zanthoxylum bungeanum
ACATAGTTAATTTGTACAAAAACACAATGTCTTTTACAAATAGTGATGCTATGAGTCATAATTGTCCAACATTTATAATGCTGGAAGGGTGTTACAATAATATGATAACCGTTGGGGGAGGTAATGATGAGATTACATTGCCATAATTATCCCTAATTTATAAGGATTTAATATTATCTTAAATTAGGGGAGAGATTCTCGGTGATACAGTTATCTTGAGGTGATACTCTCCCCTTTATTAAATTCTTGACCACTTGGGGATGCTCAGAGCTCTATGCAGCCTTATTAATGATTTGCGAGCGGCTGTCTTAATTGCTCGAGAATACATTATTCACTGTCTCTAGGTCGCGGGAAATGCGTCAATCGAAATCTCTCGTGGGACGATGTGAGCTCGAAAAAGCTTCAGGGGCAGATTATGTCCCAGGTAACATTGGCGAGGTCGGTGGTGGCCTCCCACAATGAGCGGACTACACTTGACGAGCTGAACTATTTTCATTGAGCTTCTTGTACTAGTGGACATGTTTCACTTGATTGAATCCCTCATTTCTACCCATAACAATTTATAATTGATTTTCGGGGATGCTTGTATTGCCTACATAAGGTAATTTAATATTTTAATAAAATTTCTGATTGTGAAATGATGATATGCCTTAATATATTGGAAGTAATTGAAAGAGAATTGTGTTAGCAAATAAGAGGAGAAGACAGGTTAGTTTATAATACCCCCATAAAAGAAAAATGAAAAATGAAATGGAAAGAGTAGATGGGGCCCGCCATAAAATAGCAAAAAAATGCAAGTGCTCTCCTGGTCTAGGGCGAGACGAGAAGTGAGAAAGAGAGAGAGATAGAAATAGAAATAGATAAATAGATAGGGCAACGCAATCAAAGACTCAAAAACAGGCACAACACATTAACATGCCAATAAGAACTTGAACTCGATCTACTTCACTTCTCTCTCTCTCTCTCTCTCTTTCTCAGGCAAGTCTCTCTTTCTTCGATTCTAAGATCTCACTCTTTTTGTTTCCCGATAAACTTATTTATTCGTAAAATAGTAGTTATTTACAAATTGCAAATAGTGTTTTTAGATTCAACGCCTTCCGTTTTTCCATATATATATATATCCTCAGCAGCCTAACAAAATAGAGTGTTTGTTTTATGTATTGGTTTCTTAGTTTACTCTTACACTGATTTAAAGGCTGAAAGTTTTCACGATGGCTTTATAGATTTCAGGAACATGAAATAGTTAATTATTGTGGAAATTATTTTTTCAGATGAGATTCACGATAATTATTGCTAATTTGATTGGAATGAAATATTGTTTTTGAAGCTCAAAATGATGCGTTTTACTGTTACAGTGTGTTTTAAGATGACAGAGCCGTCAAAGGTTATTCACGTTCGCAACGTGGGCCACGAGATTTCTGAAGTATGTGCCGTCTCTTTTCTTCTTTTATTTAACTGACTTTCTAACTTTAATTGTTTTAGTTAAGCCTTGGATGTATTGAGTTCCTAAAGGATTATAAGAGGAGCTGGAAATGCGGGAATGTCTACAATACTTGGTTTGAAGGCTTTTGTAGGTTCATTGATCAGGGCTTAAGAGAAGAACTTTATAAGTTTCCAAAAATTGAAGATACGGATCAAGAATTTGAATTTCAATTATTTGTGGAAACATATCAATTGGCAGAACCCTTGCTAAAAGAAAGAGATGCTGTATATGAATCATTCACATATTCTTCTGAATTATATGTATCCGCGGGATTAATTTTGAAAAGCCGAGGGGATATGCAGGAACAAACAATTTTTATTGGAGACTTTGCTCTAATGAATTCTTTGGGAACTCCTATAGTAAATGGAATATACAGAATCGTCATCGATCAAATATTGTAAAGTCCCAGTATCTATTATCGGTCAGAATAGGGCCATAATGGAATGTCAGTCTGTTGGAATATTTGTGAAAGTGTAATATGGTCCGCTCAAGGAAGTTGTTTACCTGTTAAATTGCAAGTATCTTTCTTAAGAGATAAATGTATATCAGTATATGTGCTGGTAGTGGTATTCTTTCCTTATCTCTGTCTACACGGTATATCTGATGAAATTCTATTGATTTTACCAGAATGATTTGCTTCAGCTATTCCAGCCATTTGGAGTCATAACTAAACTTGTGATGCTTCGCGCAAAAAATCAGGTTTTTTAACTTAATGCCATTATGGTGAAGGCAGTTTTTTACTGATTGAAACCCGCCAAACTTTCATGTTTGATTTGTTTTGTCATGTCTGTCCTGTGTTTAGGCTCTTCTCCAAATGCAAGATGTTCCCTCAGCCATCAACGCTCTGCAATTATACGCAAATGTGCAGCCAACCATAAGGTAAAAGACAAATGTTGTGAATGTTTTGTTTGTAGCCATATTTTGAAGATATTTATGACATTTATTTTCTAAACATCAACTTTGCATGTGTGGAGCTATCTAAGCGCAATACATGGCCCTTTATGTCTAATTTCAAGGCTTTATCATTACAGGGGAAGGAATGTTTATGTCCAATTTTCATCACATCAAGAACTAACAACGATGGAACAAAATGCTCAAGGACGAGGGGATGAGGTTGGTACTTTAGCTTGACATATCAGGAGCAAATTAAATTCATATTGTTGGTAAAAAGGGATTGAATGGGATGGGACTTTTTTTATTTTTTTTATGACAGCCATCATTTGAGGATTCCGGACTATCTGTTGTCTTATAATATCACCCTTTATGTTGAGGATAATTTTCTTAATCCAAGTTCTCAGCTGATTAAATATGTATAGGGTAATAGGAGAGCTGTTAGTCTATTATTATTAATTGTATTTATTTATTTATTTATTTATATATAGTGTGGATGGCATTGTATGACATAGTAACATTTCAGTACTAAATGGCAGTATCTACCTAAGAATCTTCTTTTATTTATCTTCTGTTCAACCACACCAAATTCACTCCTAGTATTCTTCAGGTATATCATTCTTTTGGATCATTGTCCTCATAGCGAAACTGTGACAGCTGCTTGTGAAGGCTTAGTCTCTGGCTTTACTGATTTTAGCTGAATATTTTCAGTTTTTCTAGACAACAAACTGGAGAAAGAATTGATTCAACTTATGATAGTTGTATACTGTGCTAATTGTGGAGATAGCTAGCCAAGATAATGCTTGTTCAATATTTTGATTTCAGTATTTGAGGGAGAATGCATTGAGGGAATGGGTGTCTTTACTTTTTTTTTTTTTGTCAAGGGGACTAGTATCTAAGTTCTCTATCTAACCACTACTTCTATTATGATGTGTGAAGCTATTTTGGACTCTCCATTCAAACACAGAGAATAGTATTTTAGCTTGTTTACTCGTCACGGCCGAGAACTAAGCAATCCGATCTCTTTAGTTCTTTCTTTTATTTCTTCTGATTTGACGCCAGTGGTAGTGTGTCATTGAGTTAACAGTAGATCTCCTGCCCTGAATGTATGTGGGTGACCAATAAAATTATTTTTGTGGAGTTTCTTGCTCGTTTTCCATCAGTCGTATTATTTTTTCATTTCTTTGTGTTTTAAGCACCGTCTATATGTTGCATGGTTAATAATTATTTCTTTTAGTTCTTTTCTTTGCCTTTACTTCTCTATATAACCCCTTCTCTCTATCTATACTTCTATTTATCCTCTTCTCTCTCTTCTGTCTCTTTGCTGGACTGCTGTTGGGCACTCTGTGGATGCATAGCCGAACCGAATTCTCTTAGTTACAGTTCATCACATGCTTTACCCTATTACTGTGGAAGTGCTGCATCAAGTTTTTTCTCCTCATGGATTTGTGGAGAAGATCGTCACATTCCAGAAGTCAGCTGGTCAGATTCTTCAAGTTTTCTCTCTCTCTCTCTTTTATCTCTATAATTTTGAACGTTAGCTCTCATTTCAATCACGAGCTGTAGGTAGATTTTTTGTTTGATAAATCCTTTTAAATTCATTTGTTTTGATGACCAGTGTTCTAAAGTACCTTTGAAGTTGTGTAATATTTGTGGTTTTAAGTTTTAGTCTGATTCAGTGTGCTTTTTGGGGCATTTGTTATTTCTTTTAATTAAGAGATAGCCAGTCACTCCAATAGAGCTGCGTGTTTTGTGTTTTGTTTTAAAAGTTTGTTTTTCTTCTTTTCAACGTGTTGTGCAAACTGTGTAGGATTTCAAGCCCTTATCCAGTATCAAACACGCCAGAGTGCTGTTTTAGCTAGAACTTCTCTTCAGGTACTATTTGATCTTTTTCTTTGCAAATTACTGTGAACTGCAAGTTTGATTCAAGTTTGTTTGCAGACTCTGGTGGTTTGGTTTCTTAAATGAGTTTTCTCATTCTGCTTTTCTGTAGGGTCGTAATATTTATGATGGTTGCTGTCAGCTGGATATTCAATTCTCAAAGTAGGTTATGTAACATTCTGTAAATTATATTTTAATTTGTGTCGTTGTCTCTGTTATCAATTATTATGACTTCCTGCTCCTGGAAATGCATATGCATTTGTGTTTGTTTGATTTCTATTTTTTTCCCATTTGTGTTTAGTAATATCTTATTCATTTTTGTGTTTCAGCCTTGATGAGTTACAAGTGAACTACAATAATGAGCGATCAAGGTGAGATAGCAGTCTATTGGGTTCTCAATTCGCTCTGTTCTATAATTTCACAAATATCTTCTTAGTTATGTTGAATGTTATGTATAATTTTTTTTTTCCTTTGCTTAGGGACTTCACAAATCCAAATCTTCCTGCAGAACAGAAAGGCAGACCCTCACAAGTATATTTCACTCTCTGCTTGTTGTTCTTGTGCTTAAAACTTGCTATTTGAAGTTTTTAATTGCTGTTTTTTTTTTTTTTACCTTCAGATGTTAACTTTTGTATCTATTTTTGGTGCAGCAGTCTGGGTACGGCGATGCAGGAGGTATGTACGCTCCTGGAGCCAGGGCAGGTGCTTAATTTGGTGGTTGCACACTCAAATGTTACCTTTTGCTCATTGATTGTATTTGTTTCATTCATTAGCTAACTGATTTTTTGGGTTTTCTGTCTTCAGTTGCATTTCCACAGGTTGGTACTTGGTATCACTCAGGTCATGGTTTAAGTTTTAAATGAGACAACTTTGTGAGCTGGTGAATATTTGTTTCCATGTGGATGTGTGCGAATGTATAGGACATCAATGGCCTGTCCTCACACCTTCACTTCTTACTATTCAATATTTCAGTTATCTGTTGAAATATGATCATACCATATTCTGGTACTGCTTTTACCTAATTGCTGGAAATTTTATCAAGTACCATTTGGTTGTGTTGCTGGCCTTTTGAATTGTGAAACTTGGTCTTTCAATTGCCATGTGTTAACTGTTAAGAAGTAAAGATATAAATGAGATTCAGTGTGAATAATAGCTTTGATGAAAACTTAGCGAGGACAAACTTTTTCACATTGAGGGAGGGTTGTGGACACTTAATGCATTCCTATTTCTGACTGCAACATTGATGTTACTGTTCTGGAGTTTAAAGATGAACGGAAAAGAGGCGGTAATGCAACCATAGATTTTCTTTTAGACTCAACCTTATAAATATTCTAGTTTATATTTGGGTCATTTTACACTGTAGCAAATTATAGACACAATTATTTATCTATTTATTTATTGGGGAGTTTTCTTCACATTAATAGAAGTGTGAAAAGTGTGTCAGTCTATGATGCTATTGATTGGTTAGCTCTCATCAAGGTGATTATTCCTCCTTTTTAGATGGCCATGATTGTCATAAATATGTGTTGTGATTTTTCTGAAACATTATTATATTGCTTTATAGTTCTTAAATGGCCCCTGGCCATCACTCAACAAGATTTTCATGCTCTTTTCCTGAAACCAGATGGCCAATGCAGCTGCAATTGCAGCTGCCTTCGGGGGAGGTCTACCTCCTGGAATAACAGGGACAAATGATAGGTGTACGGTCTTAGCCTCCAATCTTAATTCTGATGTGAGTATCTTTGATCTTTCCGTTGTTTATTTTTTCCATTCCAGTTACAAAGTTACTTGATTCGTGACCTTCATTCTTGACAAAATATCACGTTTTCCAGAGAATGGATGAGGATAAGCTTTTTAACTTGTTCTCTCTCTATGGAAATATCATAAGAATCAAACTCCTCCGCAATAAACCAGATCATGCTCTCATTCAGATGGGTGATGGCTTCCAGGCTGAATTGGCCGTGCACTTTCTGAAGGTTTGTTATTATGATGAGAGGTTTTTTACAATATTGACAAGTATTTCTATCTTCTAAAGTAAATTGGTTAGTTTGTGTTCTTGCTAAAGTATGCCTATATGCCTACTGTTGTTATGCGGTACAGGGAGCCTTACTATTTGGGAAGCGATTGGAGGTCAACTTCTCTAAGCATCCCCACATTACTCAAGGTGCTGACACGCATGAGTACATGAACTCGAATCTTAACCGCTTCAACCGTAATGCTGCAAAAAATTATCGTTACTGCTGCTCCCCAACAAAGATGATCCACCTTTCCACTCTTCCACAAGATGTTACCGAAGAAGAAATTGCAAGCCACCTGGAGGAGCATGGCACCATAACGAACACCAAGCTCTTTGAGATGAATGGGAAGAAGCAGGCCCTGGTCCTCTTTGAAACCGAGGAGCAGGCCACTGAAGCCCTTGTGTGCAAGCATGCTAGCTCACTTGGTGGGTCTATAATCCGAATCTCTTTTTCTCAGTTACAGTCAATAAGGGAAAACTCACAGTAAAATGTTGACGATTTCCTAAGCTACGAGGGTCAAGGAATCATATAAACAAGGACATTTTCATGTAGGTGGAGCATTCTTCGTTGTTTTTTCTTGTAACGGTGGATTAACACGTTTTAATACTGGTGGATGCATTTTAATTTTCTTTTCATCTTCCTTCTTCTCATCTCTAGTGCATGTATGATGTACTGGCTGGGTTTGTTTAATTTTGAAGTAGATTTATGCAGATATGGTCAGTTTTTACTTGGAAGAGTAGGAAGAGAGAGAGATGTACTAAATTTTATTCTGGGTTAGGGATAATTTTTTTTTTTTTTTAAAATCAGTTGTATATATCGCTGTAATTCATGCTGGATCGAGTTGGTTCTGTTGTATTCTGAATCCATAAACCAAATTTCTTTTGTCCCAATTTTTTTATGATCTAAAAGAATTTTGCTTCCAGTCCCCAATCTGCTTATACTCCTTCCCTCTTTCACCTCCCCATTCTTTCCATCCTTAAAAAAAAAAAAAAAATCTCTCTTGGAGCATTTTTTCTTCTTCCTCCTCTTCTTCCCACTCTATTATGTGTGTATGTGCATTGGTGTTTGTACAGTCAAAGAGTGTATAAACATATGTGATGTTTGGGGATTGATTGAAAAGCAAATATGGATGACATTGGGGCATTCTGAGGAATTTTGTTTTGCATTTTGATACCAATTGGGATGATGTTCAAATACTTCTTCATTCTAAATCTGTGTGAATCGTAGATCCCATGAGCCGCACACGCTGTATAGCTTCCGAACAAGTAAAAATGTGCCAAAAAAATCGTCTATTAAGTGCTTTTAGAAGCACTTTTATTAACTTAAATAACAAATCTGAACCATTCGTTCATTATCTTATTTCTAGTTAGTAGTCACAGAAAACTCGAATGATAACAATTCACGCGCATTTCTCTCTCAGACACATGGATTCAAATCTGATCCGATATTCAGCTCCATTTATTACCTTCAAACCCAATAATTATCAAACCCTAAATTCACACAAATCTCATTTTCTCTCCTCATTTTCCCAAACTAAACCTTTCAGCTTCAAACTGGAAAACAATAAGGCCCGAAACGGCGCCGTATTCGACGAGTCTGCATACGAGGCCCAGCGGCTGAGCCTGGACGCCAAGGCAAGAGAATCGATGGCAGAGACTTCCAAAAGAGTGACAGAGTCGGGTACTGAAGATGATCCGAAAGCCTGGAAATGGATTATCCGAAAGAGGATTTGGGATTTAATGGAGACCCATAACATCGCTCAGAACCCGCGACCGGTTCACCATCGGATCCCCAATTTCGTCGGGGCTTCGGTTGCCGCCAAAAACGTTGTTAAACTGTCTTCGCCTATATTTTTTTTATTATAACATTGGGTCCCTGAATTTTTAGAAAATCACAAGTAATAGCATAGTTTGTAGTTTATTTTTACAAAGGGTCCTTGCCAATACTGACAGAGAATATTACGACTTACGAGTAGAGATGCTAATCTTTCGGGCCGACCCATGGTGCCAATCCCGAGATGAAAAATTACTGTATTCTTGATGGAGGGCCTATTTTATTTATTTATTATTATTTTTTATTCAAGACAAAAAAAACATTCTTGACTCCCCACGAATCTTGATCATGATTCTGGATTTTCTGAGAATCGATTCGGGAGGGATCCACAAGAAAAAGGAAGGTTAAATGGTATGCGTGTTTGTGGTTTTGCAAAAACTCAGGGACTCGGGTGTTTTTATCCCATTTAACGACTTAAGTTTATTTTGTTTTCATGTCTGAAATTGGGTTTTGGCAGTTGGCCGGGATGGAGGAATTTCGGGTTGCTGGTTGTGTAAAGGTTAACCCGGATTCGCCCCAAAAGCAAGTCAGGTTTCTTACACTCTCTGGTTAGTTGCTAGTTATTCCAGTAATAGTGATGACCAACATATTGCTATTTAATTTACTAAACTTTTTATCTTACATGTATGTATATGTATAAAGTGATGTGTCATGTGATGGTTCACCAAATTGTGATACTCAAGTGTGTGTGTGTGTGTATATATATATATATATATTTGCAAATGGTCCTCAGTCTACTGATTATTTATGGTAAAAGCGGCAGGATTCATAGATGCTGTAATCAAAATATTGAATTTTATTAGATGTAATTTTGATATTGTTGGATTTCAGTACCAGGTTGAATTAACATAACATACATTATTACTAGTGACTGGTAAGTCTGGCAGCAGTAGTGAGAAATAGTATTCTTGTTTAGCTTAATCTTTGCATATTTGAATGATTATCCCCTGCACAGGTGGAAAGAAGTTGTTAACTCCACAGCCCCGTTTGAGGACGGGGTTTTTCTCTGTACTTGAGTCCAGCATGTTAAGTCCTAATACTATCAACGAGGCATGTTCTTCTGTTGGGGTTGCCAAGTATGGGAAGCCTATTGGATTGGATGAAAATATCAAAGTGGATCTAATTGTCATAGGATCAGTTGCTGTCAATCCAAAGACAGGGGCTCGACTTGGCAAGGGAGAGGTAACTGCACATTTTTAATCTTATTGCATTATCTAGTTCAGTTTTGTTGTTAGCTTTAATGGAGAAGGCAAGTGATTTTAGGGATTGAATTGATTCATGTAATTTCATTGACTGAGACTCCATATCTGCAATTGTCGATTCTGAGAAGTTTTTGGACTTCCTCTTTCATTTTTCCATCGATAAAGATTTGGGTTGCAGGGATTTGCAGAACTTGAATATGGGATGCTGCGATATATGGGAGCCATTGATGACTCAACACCTGTTGTCACCTCTGGTAAATGCAGTTTGTTGTAGCATTTTGTTGCTTTTCTTTTATCAGTTATATTTATAATTACCTTATAACAATTCGTTTCCGTAGTATATTAACCACTCTCAGTAATAATATCATGTGTTGTATTTAACATGATCTATAAACTTCTCTTGTAGTGCATGATTGTCAACTGGTAGATGATATTCCAGTCGAAAAACTACTCATCCACGACGTTCCTGTCGACATCATATGCACTCCCACCCAAGTAATTTTTACCAACACAAGGATTCCAAAGCCTCAAGGTTTGTATAGCTTTTTTAGCTGCCTTTTCTCTGTGTTTGTTCATCATTGTCTTAATTTCATTTTGAGATTTCTTAAGAGTACGAAGCACATATTACCTTGAGAATGCCTATTGGTTAAAAGGCCACAGTAAGCAAACTTTCAGATATATTGAGATACATAGAATGAATCTGTAGGGATCTACTGGGACAAATTGTCTCCGGAGAAGCTGGGACAAATTCGTATACTTAGGGAACTCAAGAGCATAATTGAACGGGAGACGGGGCAGAGGCTTCCTTCTGGTCCATCAGAGAAATTGCCCCCGACGGCCAAAAGGAGGCGTTAATATGTTTACACTTTATACAATGTACAAAGTAGAAACTGTCAAGTGTATTGATTTTATTTTGTAAAAGAGAGAAAATTCTAAGCAACAAAATTGTATGATGGTGGAATTAATGTACATGTCATGAAATTAAGGTTTTTTTTATTTTTATTTTATTTTATTTTATTTTATATATATATATATATATTTGGACTAATTTGAGGGTTAGGATTTTCTGCTTTGATTAGAAGTAGAAAATGATAATTAAGAAAGAGAGCATAAAAAATCTCTGTGATAACATATTACAGGAAGTAAAAAATGAGTGTTGAGACTCCATTTGTTTTAACATCAATTACATCAATTCAATAGTTAGCAATATAGTATGTACACATGGTGATCTCAAAGCAAAATTTTTCTAACCACCCTATTACATAATCATAGATACCTTCCCCAGGCAAATGGTTTAATCATGTCAAATGTGGTTGAATGGCAAACCGCCATCCTATCCTATTTTTTGTATTCTTGTTAAATCCTCTGATTCCACAAAACATGCAGGAAAAAAATGGAATTACCTCTGGCATCGAAAGAAAGTGCTCTGCACGGCACGGGTCTTCTGTACCTTCATATCATCGGAGTTCTTTCTATAGGAGAGATTACCTGTGGCATCGGTCATTCCAACTGAAACAATGATCTCTGCATTCCAAGAAAAAAAAAAGAAAGAACATGAAGATCGAGACACAAAGCATTTATGGCAGGAATAAGTTAAGCTATCTGCTGCTAGTAACTCAGAGAAAGAACTAAGACTACATGGAATTTATGCAGGCATGATCGAGCTCACCAATTATCCCGCCAAACCAATAAATTTCAATAATTAAACATATTCTATAATGTCAACTCATCTATACCCCCACCAAGTCATTGAAATCATAGAATTTTCTCTCCCACAAACAATGGCATCAAGGAAATTTCCCATCTTTTCAAGCCCCTGCCCGCAACCACTATTTCACTCTAGTGATAAGATCAGGAACAACCTAAAACAAATAATTTTCTCACTAATCCACCCAGTCATTAGCTGTGAGCACTAATAGGTTTCAGCTGCTCAGATTTGAATCATCATACGAGAAAAATAATTATAACACTCCATTAAGAAAAGCAGCAACCAAAACATCCTCAACTGCCTAGCATGTCCATTATGTTCAAAATTTTGTGGAATGTAAAACACAAGGTATTGAAGCAGCCAACAGAAACCAGAGCCTTAATAGTTTAACTCATTTTCAAATGTTAAAGGTTTCATGCAGCAGCAGAAGGAACCATCGAAAATCCCCAGCCCAACAAGTGAGAGGTTTCATTCTCACATATTTGATAACTTGTCCAGTATTTCAAAATATGTTACATTCCAAGCTATTTTTTCATGTTATAACTGTCAGCAAAACCAAATCCAGACAAAATCAGTTTGAACCATTCACACAACAAAACAGAAAACATAATTTTTTCCTTGAACAACAGATGCAAAAGCTTTGCAATGAGAACAAAGAAATTAAAGAGTACTCTCTTCTCGAACAGACAAATTTGGTCTGTTCGAGAAAATTGAATGCATGATTCAATTTTCACACAAGTGAGAAAATTGAATAAGCAAACAAACTACAGCCGATCACATTACCATGTTTTTTGTGTGTGTGCACATATTTTACTTAAATTTCAGTAGAAGTTAGTGATATTCCCGATATTGCAGAATGACAATTGTCCACACAGGGCCCTAAGCATATCATATTGTTATATGCTAATTGTCTTGAAAAATCTTCGTATACTGTTTTTAACATCTTCTAATCCAACATCTGAATGCATGATTCAGCTCAACTAAAAAGGAGATGCAATTTTACTTTCACACCAACGAATCCAAACAATGTGGTGGCCACATCAAAGAAATATTTTTATTACCAAACAAGCAAAGTGCATTCCCATTCCAGTTTTTTATTTTTTTATTTTTTAAATTTTTTTGAAGGACCAGCAAGAAAGAATCAGGCATGAAATTGTTGGAAACCATCAATGATCATTGGAAGGTAATTTTCAGGTCCTCTTAGCCTGGTTCAGGCTGCACATTGTCAATCGAGAAATCAACTTGCTTAGGTAGAGTATGATGTATCTACCTGAAGGATAACAGATGATGTTATTAAACCAAAAGCATATTCACCAAGACGAGGATGACGGATAATTGCAACTTCTTTAAAAGGAGTGGTATTTTGGTCTGCATGAAAAGGAGGGAATTGATTACAGACTTGAACAGAAAATAAAAAGCCATATCATCAGAGTCCAAGCATACATAAGCAACAAACCCAGGAAATGTTTGCAAGCACAAGCAATGATAGCACGTATCAACTAAATAAGGTGACGACTCTGTGGGACCCAAAAAAGCTGGTATTACCCGGAGAAATAGCTGAACTAATTTGTTTAGAGGCAGGATATATGTGCTTCATAAAGGGCGACCGCTTTATAAACTACTCCCCGAGCCAGAACACAGTGGCACCCAGCCATGATGAGCAAATACACCAACAAAGAATATAAAGAGTAAAGATGTCAGAAACCAGAGGCCTGCACCACACAATAATATAAGCAATTGAACCAGAATAGGAATTAACTGAGCCCCTGACATCAGAGCAGGATGAAGGTTCAATTGGTGTTTTCAAGTCTTACCAAGTATGTTTCCGATGTTCAGTATTGCGCTACAGTTTTACACACCAGATCCCCTTTTCCCACTAGCATGAAACATCATCCAATATTTCATTTTCATATTCATAACCATAACATTTTTTTATTTTCATAGTAATGAGTAAAGATGAAGCATGTGTCCTGAAGAGTAATACTACACACATATTCTATTTGGACAAACTCATCCATATAAACTGACGTGCTAATGTTATGATTAGAAGACCAAAACCAAACAAGTCAAAGCACTGAGTAACATTAGAATATATCTGTTACACTTTTCAATTAATGCCACACCGTGCCATCGTTTGAATGTGCAAAATTTCTCCAAACTTTGTATCTTTCAGACTAAAAGTAACACCAAAGAACCCTAGAAAATCTCTAAGCTCCATTTCTTGAAACTTAAGGTCTCATTAGTTGCACATAACATTCTTCAAATTATTAGAGACATGATATTTAATTGAATCCAAGAGTACCAAAATTTATTAGAACAAATCTAAAGCACTTTCCCTTCGTTAAGATTCAACTAATTCAGCATTATAATTACCGTAAAAGCAGAAGTAATTTGAAATAATTTGTAATTTATAATAAATTACCAATTATCAATTAAAAAAAAAAAGTAAAGTAAAAAAAAAATGAAAAGAAAAAGAAAAACATTGCGAGTGGAAGAATTGGAGGAGTGAGGAGGGGATTTAGGAGCATCTTCGGGATCATGAGTGAGTCCTTGACTCAGTGAACTGGACATCTGCCATTTCAACTCTTAGGTAGGGGTGTTCGCGGTGCGGTTCGGGGCGGTTTTTTTCATTTTTTACTTCAAACCGCGTGGGTTGGCGGTTTGGAAAATTAGAAAACGAAACCGCAAATTTGATAAGGAAAACCGCGGCGGTTCGGGTTGGCGGTTTTAGCGGTTTGGGCGGTTCGGGTCGGCGTTTGGACTATAATTTTTTTAAGAAAATTTTGTGTGTTTTCACATTATAATTGAAGAAAAAATTACATAATTTTCATTTATTCATTACATATTGTTATATGATCATTAAATATCTTAATTTTCATAGTTAAAGAAGAAGAAAAATATAAAATAATATTTAATTTGTACGCGGGTCGGCGGTTTAGGCGGTTCGAGTCAAAATTATGCGGTTGGGGCGGTTCGCGGTTTGACATGGGTCAAAACCGCACACCGACCCGAAATTTGCGGTTCGATTCGGTGCGGTTCAAAATCATTTTTAATATTTTTTCAAACCGCGCGGTTCGGTTCGGTGCGGTGCGGTTCGATGCGATTAGCGGTTTGACCCAAAATTGTGTTCACCCCTACTCTTAGGAAAGAAATTTCTAAGGTTATGTTTAGATGGATAGAAGGGGATTAAATTGAGTGAAATGTAATTTAAAATTTATTGTTTGGATTGATGGAAAAGAATGGAGCTATATTATGATTGATAATGGAATGCAATTCAATGGAATGAAAAGTAACATATCATAAAATTATTTGGGAAAAAAATGAGAGGTTTAGAATGTAATATTTTAAAAAATTATTTAATAAATAAATAATAATGGAATATAACTAGATATGTTTCAAAAATAATTGTGTCACTTGATTTTATGGAAAATCAGCTTTTAAAAGACAGACAGAGAGCAGCTAAAGGAAAACACTATTGTTTTATATAAAGGAAAAAACTCTGTATTTATATAACTCTAGGACCTAGCTAACCAAGAAAAACGTGAAGTTAAATAAAAAAAATACACTCAACAGTCAACAAATATTGTTAACATATTAACCAAATTTATTCTTTCAATATTTGCTGAGATTCTTCACTATAGTTGTTCTACCAAGTCAGCTTATCCATCTCATATGTGCTGTGATGTTGGGTTTTCTTGTGTGGCATGCTGACATTGTTGCCACATCAGCTTCTTTTAATATCTGCTGTTGACTTTCATTTTTGCAGTCTTCAACACCCTCTCTCAAACTTAAGGTCTTATCTCTGACATTGAGTTTGTCTCTAAACATGCTAAATTTATGAAAGGGTAGTGCCTTTGTGAGCACGTCAGCAATATGATCTCTGTTTGCTATGAAGTTGATATCAATTTCTTCATTTGCTACTCTGTCTCTCACAAAGTGTAAATCAATTTTAATGTGTTTGGTTTTGAATGATATACTAGATTTGCAGCTATAGTAGTAGCACTTGTGCTGTCACTAAGTACTAGAGATGTGTTTCAACAGTTTGATATTTAGTTCATTCAATATGGAGCATATCTAAGTTATCTCAGTGCAACAGAGTGCCATTGCTCTATATTCAGACTCTACAATCGATCTTGATACAACAACTTGTTTCTTTGAGCTCCAGGCAACTAAATTTCCAGCCAGAAATACACAATAAGCACTAACTGATCTTCTATCATCAAGCTCACAACCCCATCAACATCTGTGTAAGCTACAATATCTAGAGCTTTTGATTTATTGAAGGACAACCCATAATTGGTTGTGGACTTTAGATACTTGAGTATTCTTTTGCAGGCTAACTGATGAGTGGTAAATAGATCATTATTTCCCACTCCATTGACTTAATATTTTGTATAGTTTCTTGAATTTTGTTAATATTTTGTGGTATTTTGGAGATAAATAAAAAAACCGCGGAAAACGGATAAAAATGACAAAATTGTAAATTTCCTACTAAAATGCGCCGTTTGTTAAAATGCGCCGTGCCAAAATGTACCGTCTGCTAACGTGCGCTGGAGACTGCTAACATGCGTCGAACACGTGTCACAATCAGAGAAGTTTTTGCTATCATACGCTTTGCTAACATGCGCTTGCCACATGTCAACATCACAACAAATTCTGCTAACGTGCGCCGGACACGTGTCACCATTACATGCTGCCGACACTCATCATTGAAAAACACATCATTACTGATGTCATGATGACATCAGCGTCGCGATGCTCACACCCTTACGCGTCGCGACACCGACACAATAATTGAGATAATAATTCTATCGAAGCACGTGTCACCATCTCCGCGAAGCCCGTGCCACACGTCCAACATCAGCGGCGCGTCGCGACGTGCAAGGTTGTACTCGTCGCGACGCGTGGGACCAAGACTTGCCTATAAATTGAGCTCGATTTCATTTCAAAAATTCATAAGAGTTCCTAATAGGGGACTAAGCATTGTATCTTGTTTGTTTAGTTTTATAATTTAAATTAAGCATTTTTATTTATTTACTTTCTGTACTTTTAATTATGCACTTTTATTTTCAGTAATAGTTTTATTTTATTTCTTTTATGTTCAGTAGTTAATTTACTGCTGGGGAAGGGTGAAGCTTTTTACTATTATAATTTAGATTAATCTCCCTCAATTATAATATATAAATCATCTTAAAACCTGACTTAATTGGATACCGCCTTTATGGTCGATTGGACTTAATTAAATTGATTTAAACCTGACTAAATTGGATACTGCCTTTATGGTCGGTTGGAATTAATTATAACTTGACTTAATCAGAATACCGCCTATATGGTCGGTTGGTATTATCACGCAAATTTATATATTATAATAAGAGAGATTTCTAAATTAGAAATAGTAAAGGTAGATTAATCTCACTTAATTTATAATAAGGAAATTGTAATCTAATCACATGGATTAAAAGTTGATTCCACCTTAATGGCTGGTTTTATTTATGTAACATAAAGTGACACCGCATATATGTCGATCTTTAGGTGACAGATGATTACCGTATATATGGCTGGTTTTTATGGATAAATTATATATCGCCTTTATGGCTGGTTCAACTTAATTGAGTAACTGTAGGCACTGCATTTTTACATGCAAGTCCTGATGGTGAGCCTCGTGCGGAGGCACTACCTTTTAAGTCGCGGAAGTAGTAGCGAGAAACGGACGTCGAAGTCGAAAGGGAAAAGTCAAGAATTGACATATTGTTGGACTTAATTCGCTCGTTTAGCTTCGGGTTTGCTCGTTGGATCTCCGTTTCAAAATTATCCTCGGCCCATAAACCCTATTCTCTCTCTTCTCTCTTCCTGCTCATTCTCGGCCAACACATAAAATAAACCTTCACGTATACACTCACCAAAAGCATGAAAGACCCTAATAGCCTTCTCCATCCCCTCTCATTCACGCACTAACAACAAAGGACACACGCCCTAAGCTTCACACCTCACGCCATTCTCTTTGCACTGCCCATTGGACCGACAAAATAACAAATACATAACCCATGCAGCAAGCCTCACGCCATTCATCTCCACACAGCCTTCACATCTCTCTTGCTCTCTTTCACGTGAGACATCTCCCATGCAAAGCTATGCAACAAACTCCACTCATTTACCCCTCCACCAACTATTCAAACAAACCAAATTAACCCTCCACCAATCTACCCCACGCCCTTGACCACCAATTTACCTTACCCCCAATTTTCAACAAAGTTTTTCAAGCCATTAATGACCTCCCCCCTCTAAGTCAAAAGAAACAACACATCACCCCCTCCATTTTCAACAAAGTAGCCACCCAATTAATAACCCTCATCAATGATAGCCTACCTAATAAATGCACCACCATTTGCCTATATAAAGAACCCCTAGCTCGCTTGAAAAACCCCAACACATACAAACAACAGACACTTCTCTCCCTTAGCTTCATCTCACGCCCAAACTACTTTCATCCACTGCCTCACACTGCCTTCAATTCACGTCACTCTCCCCCCATTCAACAACTTTTCAATTCATGCCAAAATAGCCCCTGGAACAAGCCCTCCAAACACGCCCAGTAGCCCATAAAATCACCCCTTTATTCACGCCAAAAATAGCAACAAATCATCCTTCATTCACGTCCCACATCACCCAGAAATCAGCCCCCATCGTTCACGCCCAAAACACGCCAAGCAGCCCATTTCTCCCAGAATCCCACATCGACCAGGAAGCATAGTCCTCAGCCAAGCCCTCACTCACTCGACAATTACAAAGCAACACAGCCCACTTAGCCACTCACGCAACACAGTCCACTCACGTCACACATAGCCACTCAACAACACGCATCAACAGCCTTCAACTTCACTCAACACACTCGCGCCACCTGCCTTCAAACACCAACTAGAAATCGCCCTTTAATTCACCAAAAATTACCCCCATTGCAGCTCATTCACACCAAAAAACTGCACCCAAATAGCCCTTGTACATCACCGAAAATAACTCCAGAAACAGCCCATGGACTGCAGAAAAATTGCACTCAAACAGCCCTTGTAAACACGCCCAAACAGCTCCAAACAGTCCCTGAAAAATTGCCTCAAACCCGCAAAAAAAACTGCACTAAAAAACTGCCTCTAACCCGTAAAAACTACCCAGTTTTACCGTACATTCTGCCCCCAAAATAGTCCAGAATTAGTCCCCAAACTGCACCAGAAAACGCACCCCAAAACACCACAAAATAGCCCCGCATTACCGCAAAACAGTAAGCTTAAACCGTGACCAGAAACTGCAGCGAAACGGAGTAAAAAACAGCAGCCCAAACAGCGAAGGAAAATGTTGAACCAGTGAACCAGAAGAGTTGCGGAGCATCAACCCTTCCGACGACCCCATACCGCACTTTCGAGAGACGACTAAAGATGTTAGACCTGAGGGCACCCTTTTATTTATTATCCTTTATTTTTAGTTATTTTATTACTTTATTTCACATGAGTATTGTGAATTGGTGCATGATGTGATTCCGGATGAACGTAATATGTGTTCTTTCTTACGGTATATCGGATGGAAACCCGAACATAAATTCCGTAGCCGAATCCGAATGGACGGTATTGCGATTTGCACTCGGGATACAATGCCACATACCATTTGAGAGATTCACATATTTCATTTCATCCAACCTTGTATTCGAGCATGATTAGGTTACTAGTATGTTATTTGTTTCTAAGCATGATTTATGTGTTAGTACGTTATTTCTTTATGCATGACTTAGTTATTTTCTTTCGCAATAAGAGTTTAATTTACGTTTATGTTTAGGTTGTTATTTATTTTTCGTATTTGATAATTCAACACGCTCATTGTGTGATATCGTATGTTTGCCGTTATGATAACTAACTTTTAAAGCATGTAAACTTAGATTTAAGTCGTATACGGATTTAGGCGTAGGTTACCTTTTTGCAAATGTATGTTGAGTAGACTTGGTTAAAATTGCACAAATCCGTTCGTTACAAGTGACATAAGTAAGGGACAATTCCGAACCCAACGGTTTGAGGTCTTCCCTTGCGAGGGGTGAGTGCGACCTTAAATCATTTTCCCAGTTCACACTGGGTGGCGACTCCATTTTATTTATCCGGTTTAGTTCCCCCGCGGGCTACTCCGTACTCCCAACTAGGCCGCGAGCCTAGAACAGAGTCGTCAATTTTTGTGTTCTACAGTCTGGCGACTCCACTGGGGATAGAGAATCGGCCCCGAAATAATGTCTTGTAATGTTTGTGATTTGTGCTTTAGTTAACTGTGTCTACTATGGGTTGAAGGGCTTTAATCAAAGGCATTATTAAGGCTAAGTAATGGTTTGATGTCTTCTTTCATTCACTACCTTTCTATAAGGAAAAGCTGTGAAGGTACCTAGATAATCATTACCCGTAGCTCACTGTGACAGACTAATTTGGAGGACTTGTTGTTTATTCCTGTCACCAAGGCGATAAGAGCCTAAGAGGCTTGGGTATTTAAGAGAGTTCGCTCCACCCTCCATCTGGGGAATCTACAATAGGAAATCCATTTGACAATTAGTCACATACCGTAACTCGTTGGCACGTACCGTAAGGTATAAAAAAGGTGCGCTCACTTGGTCGCTCGAATCCTTGAGTGAGGAGTCCTAGTTGTGGGCAATCCTTCGTCAGCGGGAGCCTTTGTTTACATTCATTTAAACCTACATGTGAACCATAATTGTATGACCCATAGAAATTATTTCTTTATGTTTGTGTCTGGGACCATTGTCATTCGGATTCAGTTGGATTTATTGTCAAGAGATATGAACTTGTTGGGCCATTTAAATTGGGACGAGTTCGTGTCCTTTGACAATTGGGCCAAAAGCTTCTAAAATGCCGATGGGCCATTTTGTGTTTAGGCCTTTTATTATTTGAAGTTGTTTAACCATGTTATCGCGAAAATATAAACTTGTTGGGCCTTTTCAACTGGGACAAGTTTGCACCACGCAATAGTATGATTAAATGCTTTAAATGATAATGGGCCAACCGGTGTATAAATCTTAATGATCTTGTATATTTCATGCATTACACATGTACATACTAACATGTTGTTCGAAGAGACACCATAGATTCCCGTTGGGTTATGGAAGAGGGGAGACTCATCAAAAGACCGACATCAAATATGAGTGAATCAGTTAATGAGAGGTCTCGTATGGATCAGCTTGAAGCCAATCTCACCAAGGTTACTGAGCAACTGCAAGCATTGACCACCGTTGTGTCTAATATAGCCGTGCCCCGTGCTGGGGGAAGTTCTGAGAATGAGAGGCATGAAGAGCCTCCGAACAGGGTGAATGATGATATTCCTATATTTGATGATGATATGGCTGAGTATGCCGCTGGGAAGATAGCCGGGTCTCAGGCTGAGATACAGAAACTCCGTGATCAAGTGGAGTCAGTTACCCGTAAACTAAAAGGTAAGCATGAGGACTTACTTGACTATGAGGCGATGACCTTTGAGGAGCAGTTACTAGCTCAGTTTAAGATGCCCGATATAGCCAAATTCAATGGAAATGGGGACCCGAGGGTCCATCTCCGGCAATATGTCTCAGTAATGAGTTCAGTGGGCTTGTCACAACGCCAAGTTCAGAAGATGTTTGGGATGTCGCTTGAGGGGGCACCCGTGGTGTGGTACCATAGCCTTGAAAGAAAGGTTAAGGAAGATTGGAGTGAACTGGCAGAAGCTTTTCTGAAACAGTATGTTACAGATTTAGAGATTGACTTGTCACTCCGCGATTTGGAGAACACCAAGCAGAAGCCGGAGGAGAGCTTCAAAGACTATGTAGATCGCTGGAGAAGTCAGCTTTTAAAGATGCAGACTCAGCCCTCAGAGAAAGACCAAATCAAGATGATCATCAAGGTTACCAAGCCCTCAATCTATGGCAAGTTGAGGAGGATGACCTCCATGATTGCAGATTTCCGACAGCTGAGAGAGACTGTCATGGACATCGAAGAAGAAGAAGCGGAGAATAGAAAGTTTTATGGCATGAACAGAAGGACTGTCGGAGGACCGTCAAGTGCCAAACCTGTTTCTGCTGAGGTTGCTGCCATTAAGAATAGACATTTTTCTAACCTGGGTAGGCCATTGTCCAAAGTGCTTGAGAAGTTGACAAGACAGACGTTGGGTTTCTAGGTTTAATCCCAAGATCAAATCAAGCATAGAAATGTGAATGAATATACAAAGAAGAGTGGCGGAAACACACTTACAATGATCGGTTTTGGATGTGTTGAGAAGAAAAAATCCTCCAAGATCCCTTTACTATTTTCGGCCAAGGTGGAAGTAGAAGCTCCAAGCTTTTCTTTGTGATTCCAAGCTCTCAAGTTGGTTTCCCTAACACCTTGATATGATTCCTTTGCTGTGTGTGCTAGCACTCAAAAATTGCCACAATTTTTGGTCTTGTTCTTGCTTAGTTTCGGTCAAGATGAAGAACAAAGGGAGATGAGAAAATGCTTCTTCAAATTCGGTAATGAGAGAGAAGAGTGAAGCTTGTAAAATTGATTTCCAAAATCTATTAATTGATATACCAAAAGTGTATTTGGTATATGTCACTCAAAGCTATCAACTTGGAGTGTAAACCAAGTTTCCACCAACTCCACCTAAACACATCAACCAATGATTTCTTCGCTCACCCTATTCGGAGGCTCCTCACGCCTTCCACCCCCATTGTTTTTTGTTCCCACTGTGCGGGGTACTGTCAGATTGGCCATAGCGTTGGTCAAAGCTTGTAGTTGCTCGGTAATTTTGGTGATGTTGGTCTCCAATTGATCCATGCGTGAATCTTCACTGCCTGACGCATCCATGTTTACTAACCTTTTCTTGACAAGTCTTCCTTCTTCTATAACCCAGTAGATATCTATGATGGCTGTAAAGACAAGGGGTTAGCATGATGCATGTATGCATGTGATGCATAGGATGCATGTGGTTATCAAAACAACATATATCCTTCTGACCTTATTCCTCCTACACTCGTGGTAAGTCCATTTCTGTCCTAGGTATGGCTTATTTTATGCACCAATGTGGGGTACACAAAATCGTTCTCTCATATGCTACATGGGTGAACCTTGGCTACCTCGGTCCCTTTCCATCGGTAAAAGACAAAGACCGCCTATTTACAAAAATGACTAAGCCTATTATGGGATCGTGCCATTGTCTAGAAACGACGAATTGGGCCCTCGGTAATCACGGTTGTGGCGGGGATGGACTTGGAGGTAACCAAAAGTATACAAATATGCCATAACAAGGCGTATCCTTCCTGGATGAAAGCCAATGCGGATATCAGACTCATGCATCTGGCATATTTAGATTATATTTGGACCTTCTAAGTCTATCAAGGTTTTCATACAAGTTGGCCCGTTATCATTTTAAAAGCGTTCAATCAGATTATCGCATGGTGCAAAGTTGTCCCAGTTGAAAAGACCCAACATGTTTACATTTTTGCGATAAGATGGCTAAATAACTTCAAATGATAGGGGGCCCAAACACAAGGTGGCCCATCGTCATTTTGAAAACTTTTGGCCCAATTATCATAAGATGCAAACTTGTCCCAGTTTAAGTGTCCCAACAAGTTCGTATCCTATGACGAGAGGTCCAAATGGATCCAAATGATAATGGTCCCAAACAAAAGCATATGGGTAGCTTCTATAGGACATATAACTATGGTTCATATGTGGGCTTACAATGGTATGGATAAAGGCTTTCATTGGTGAAAGGTTGCCCACAACTAGGTCTCCCCACTCAAGGGTTCGAACGACCAAATGAGCTCACCTTTTTATATACCCTAAGGTACGTGCCAACGAGTGATGGTTATTATCACATAACGATCCGTCGCCTTGAGTGAAAGTGACTTCACGATACATGACGCCATCGGGGTAAGAAGAGTATGCAAAATATATGAGACTTGGGTAACCAAAGCCAAAGCCAAAGCCACGGACACTACAAGGCATTGTTTCGGGGCCTGATTCTCTATCCCTAGTGGAGTCGCCATCTGTAGGAGAGCGAAGTGGGGTTTACGGCTATGCCTATGATGCTCGGCGACCACGACACTGTTGGGCTCGCAGCCCGTAGAGAGTACGGAGTAGCTCGAGAGGTACTAAAACCGGAGAATAAAGAAGTCACCACCCAGTGTGAACTGGGAAAGATTTAAGGCCGCACTCACCCCTCTCAAGGGAAGACCTCAAACCGTTGGGTTTGGAATTGTCCCTTACTTATGCCAGTATAATGGACAAGTTCGCACAATAGTATAGCCAAGTCTTATGCAGTTCATGTAAGATAATTCAAATAAACAAAAATTTGCACACCCATAAACATTAATAGAAATAATAAAAGTAATAACATAGTTCAAAAAAGGCATATTAAATTAAGAAATACAAGATGCGGTAATGAAAACTATACTAAACAAAGATAAGCGGGAAAAATGTCGATAAATAAATAGCAAATAAAAAGGGGTTAATCACGCATATATGAATATTTCCCGAGTGGTACATGAAGTTGTATCCCGATTCGGATTCGGCTATGAAATTTACGTTTGGTTTCCATCTGATATACCGCAAGGGATAATAACATGCATAATCATCAATGTAATGTAAATGGACATAAAAAATATAACCATGCATATGCGGATAATCACCAACATGAATAAAATAAAAGGAAAAATAATAAAATAACGATGAAAAGATAAATAACAAAATAAATGTGAAATAATAAAATAACGATGAAAGTGAATAAATAAATAAAAAATGATAGCAATAAATAGATAAAAAAAATAAAAATGTCGAAGAAATAAAAGAATGTGACCAGAAATTTGGTCGTCTTTGATGTAGGACTTCGCATACTCGGCTGGACGTATTTCACGTCCAGCCAGGCTCGCAGCGTCCGGAACTATAAAATAAATATGGTAAAGAGTGCCATCAGGTCTTACATTTTAAGTTGCTTTCTCGGAAGTATGTTAGGCCGTCGCCGAAAGGATTGCTGGTTCACTGTTTCTGGTTCGCTGTTTGCTGTTTTTTTGTTGCTGTTTTGTTGTTTTTGGTTGCTGTTTTTTGCTTGCTGTTTTGGTTTCTGCTAACTATTTTTTTGGCTTGCTGTTTGTATTTTTTGGTTGTTTTTGTCACTGTTTTGCTGGTTGTTTTTTTTTTACATTGTTTTGGTTTTTTTGTCACTATTTTGCTGGTTGTTTTTTGCATTTTTTTGGTTGTTTTTGTCACTGTTTTGCTGGTTGTTTTTTGCATTGTTTTGGTTATTTTTGTCACTATTTTGCTGGTTAATTTTTACGTTATTTTGGTTGTTTTTGTTACTGTTTTGCTGGTTATTTTTTGCGTTGTTTTGGTTGTTTTTGTCATTGTTTTGGTTGTTTTTGTCACTGTTTTACTGGTTATTTTTTGTGTTGTTTTGGTTATTTTTGTCACTGGTTTGGTGGTTGTTTTTTTGCGTTGTTTTGGTGGTTGTTTGGGCTGTTTTTTGGGCTTTTTCTCTCGATAATTTGGTAGTTTTTTTTTTTGTTTTGCTTCTGGTTTCTTGGTTGTTTTCGGTGATGGCTTAGTTTTTTTTGGTTTTGGTGTTTTGGTGCTGGTTTCTTTGTTGTTTTCGGTGATGGCTTGGTTTTTTGGTGGCTGGTTTCTTTTGTGTTGTTCATGACTTTGGCTAGGGTTTTATTTCTTTGTGTTTCGATGGTAAGAAGAAGAAGAAGAAAGAGCTTCCTAGGTTTTTTGCTTTGTGTTTGCCGTCCAAGAGCCTCTCCCACTTTGATGATTTGGTCTCTCTCTTTTATAATGATTTGGAGGGTTCTCTAAACAAGGAAACAAATCATGTTTATTTTAGAAATTTATTTTGGGAAAGAATCTTATAAATTTGTTCTCTAAACAAGGATGGGATTTCACATCTTGTTAAATTAGAAAATGTTGATGAGGGAATTTGCACATGTGAATTGCATGAGATTTTGTCTATTGGGAAGATTTAGGCGTGCATGGAAGGTTTGCATGGGCCTGGGCCGATTGTGTGGGTTGCAGGGTAATGGGCTAGTTGTAGGTGTTTGGGGCTTGTCCGAGGCTAAGGTTTGAAACAGCGGCTGAGCGAATCCGAGGCTGGCTAGTGAGTCTGAATCCGATGAGGTGCTAATTTTTGAGATTTTCTTTCATTCCGGCATCTGTTTTTCGCAAATTTCGTAACTTTTCAGACGGTGCCTCCATACGAGGCTCATCATCGGGCTTATGTAAAAATGCAGTGTCTACAGTAAGGTGTCAGATATGGAAAACATTCACATCCAAATACCTTTATGATAATGCAGTTAGGTTTGCTGGTGTATAAGAGCTCAAATGGAGTTTTGTTTTTAATAACTGATGAGGTGATTCTATTGATTATATAGGTTGCTGCACTGAAAGCTTCCCACCAGTACTTAAGGGGTATCTTGGCTTGGGTCAGCATGGATAACCCAGTCTCAACCAAATGTCTATGTTTTCTCTCAACCTTTCCATTTTGTTCATGTGTGTAAGGGCACAAGTATCTCAATGACATGCCCTCTCTTAATACATATGGTTCAAATACCTTGAATTCCCCACCCATATCACATTGCGGGCTTTTGATTTTTCTATCTAATTTTCTTTATATTAATTGTTTGAAGTCAATGAATGTTTTAAGTCCATCTGACTTGGCTATTAAAAGGAAGGTCCATGTGTATCTGGTGTTATCATCCACAAAGGCTATGTAGTATTTGTGACCATTTGTGGTGTTTATTGGTGAAAGGTGTGGGACACAGAAACTGGGCGACGCATGCTGTTCCGATCTCGCGGCCTGGTTGGGAGTACGGAGTAGCCCGCGGGGGACTAAACTGGAGAATAATGGAGTCGCCATCCGGTGTGAATCGGGACAGAGATTTAAGGCCGCACTCACCCCTCGCAAGGGAAGACTTCAAACCATTGGGTTCAGAATGGTCCCTTACTTATGCCACTTGTAATGATGTGATTTGTGCAATAATTTAATCGAATCTAGCAACATACATTCCCAAAGGTATTCTATTTCTAAGCTCACATGCATAAGTACAAGGCTTATATCTAAGTTCACATGTAACACATCTTCATATTTGCATACAACCTATTTGCATATAAGCTATGTCCAAATTTGCATACAACCTATTTGCATACAATCTATGTCCAATTTGCATACAACCTATTTGCATACAATCTATGTCCAAATTTGCATACAACCTATTTGCATATAATCTATGTCCGAATTTGCATGCATAAAGATAAATTGAAATACAGCAAGCATACAATGTCATAAGCACATTACATTCATGGACACGAAAATGCAAACAAATGGCAGTTGCACAATCATACGTAATAAAGAGAAACAATTAGGTATATAATGCAAAGAAATAACCAAAGAGGCAATTGTACATCAAAATAAACGTGCCATGATGCGATTTGAAAGATAAATAATGGAAGTGAAAGAAAAGAGATGCGACATATGCCCACATCTATATAGGACTTCAAGTGTCCGATTGAACGTATCTCACATTCAATCGAATGCACTTTGTCCGGGGCGGCAAAACGTCGTGGCAAAGGTAGCCCGTAGGCTTTCTATCCCTCAAAGTGGAGGACCTTTAATCCAACTTGATTTGCCCATGTGCGATGCAACATGATGCATGATTATGTAAGAAGATGACATACAAAGAAAAGCAAATAACGAAATAAAAGGCGTGGCGAAGTATCGTGGTAAAGGTAGACCGTAGGCTTTTTATCCCTCCAAATAGGGGACCTTTAATCCAACTTACAAAGCCCATGCACATCACATCATAATGCATATAAAAGTAAAGACAACAATATTGGACTTCGTATCCCCGACTGAACACGTCTTACATTCAACCGAATATACATTATCCGGCGCGGCAAAGCATCGTGGTAAAGGCTTTTAACCCCTCGACATGGAGGACCTTTAATCCAACTTACTAAGCTCATGAGCTAATAACATAATGCATATAAAAATAAAGACAACAATATCAGACTTCGTATACCCTATCGAACACATCTTACATTCGACCGAATATACATCATCCGGCGCGACAAAACATCGTGGTAAAGGATTTTAACCCCTCGACATGGAGGACCTTTAATCCAACTTACTAAGCCCATGCGCTAATAACCTATTGAATATAAAAAATAAAGACAACAATATCGAACTTTGTATACCCGATTGAACACATTTTACATTCAACCGAATATACATCATCCGGAGCGGCAAAGCATCGTGGTAAAGGATTTTAACCCCTCGACATGGAGGACCTTTAATCTAACTTACTAAGCCCATACGCTAATAACATAATGCATATAAAAAATGAAGACAACAATATCGAACTTTGTATACCCGATTGAACACATCTTACATTCAAACGAATATACATCATCTGACGCGGCAAAGCATCGTGGTAAAGGATTTTAACCCATCGAAATGGAGGACCTTTAATCCAACTTCCTAAGCCCATGCGCTTTATCTCATCATTACACAAACAAATAAAATGCAGAAATTAAATAACGGATAATAAACAAATAATACAAAATAAATCGAAATATGTGCCGTTTGCTTGAGTGGTACGCGGAGTTGTATCCCAAGTACAGACCGCACTACCGTCCATTCGGATTCGGCTACGGAGTTTACGTCTGGGTTTCCATCCTATATACCACAAGAGGTGACACATTTTCCATTTTATTCAAGGGCCACAACACACATCATTCCACAATACTCATGCAAATAATAAACAATAAAAATATGAATGAAAATAGATGTACAAAGCGCCCTCAGGTCTAACCTTTTACGTCGACTCTCGGACTCGCGTTACACGGTGATCGGAAGGGCTAACGCTCCGTAACTTTTCTGGTTCACTGGTTTGCGTCTTTCCTCGCTGTTTTCACTGCTCGGGCTGCTGTTTTCCAACGTTTCACTACTATTTTTGTTGCTGTTTTTCAGTCACTGTTTTTGCTGTATAAGGCCACTATTTTTGCGTTTTTAAGGAGGTTGGGGCTGCTGTTTTACTCACTATTTTGGGGTGTTTTAAGGGGTTGTTTTCAGGGATATTTGGACTATTTTTGGGGTGGTTATTTCACAGTTTAGAAGGGCAGGTTGTTTGTTGTTTTGGGATCGGTTAAGGGTTATTTTGTTTATTGTTTGGATCAGTGGGGGGCTTTCTTTTTGTGTGTTTGTTGCTCGGCTGTGTGTGTGGTGTTAGGGTTGATCTGAGTTCGGTTAGTGGGCTTTTTTTATTTTTTGTTGTTTGTTTATTCGGTATGTTGAAGATGAGTCTCGTGGAAGAAGGGACATAGGCGTTGTGTGGCAGTGTCTAAGGTCTGTGTGGGCTGAGTTAAAAGAGGTTGATGTCGGTGAAGGTTGCAGTGGTGGCATGAAGGTTGGCTGGGGGGATATGGTGAGAGAGTTGCTGAGTTGAAGATGCTATATGTGAAGGGTAGTTTAAGGTGCGTGAAGTTGAGAGTTTGAGGAGGGCTGCTTATGACGTGGAGTTGAGAGTTTGAGGAGGGCTGCTTATGGAGTGAAGTTGAGGGTTTTGTGGGAAGTTAATGGTTGCTTTATATCTTTGTTACGTGAGGTCAGTGAGGTGGCGAGGAGGAGGCTTGCTTTCTGTGAAGGCTTGTGAGGGGCCGAGAGCTTGTTAGGGGCAGTGGCGTGATGAAATTAGGGAGAGAATGAGTGATGGTGAGGGAGAATAGGGTTTTAGGGTTTATTCTTTGTGTTTGTGGGAAAGAGATGAGAGAAAGGCTTCAGGGACCGAGAGCTTTAGGGTTTCATTCTTGTGTTTGTGTGTTAGCCGTGGAGAGTCAAAAAGCAGGTGCCGTGGCTGTGTGTTTTGTATTGGTGAGTGGGGGTTGAAGGGTTTAGGGCTGTGAGTGATGAAGCTATGTGGGCTGTGAGTGATGAAAGGTTGAGGGGCTTCTTTCACGTGTCTGCTGAGTGAGTTGAGTGTAGAGAGTGGAGGATTTATAGGGTTTTTCCGAGAGGTTAGGGAGAGAGAGGTAGATATAGCTTAGGGTTGTGAGTTTCTCGAGTTTATTTCTTTTGGTTTGCCGAGAGTTTGTCTAGAGAGAGACGGTGGTTGCCGAGAGAGAGAAGGAGAGCTGTTAGGGTGTATTTGGTTTGTTTTTATAGTGATGTATTAGGGTTAGGGTTTTGCATGGATTTTAAAAATGAAGGAAATCAAGTAGTTTATGTGTGTATTTAATTTGATTATTTTAGGCAAGAATATTTATATTTTGGTGGGGAATATCTTAAATTTGGTGAGTGATTTATTTAATTTTGGAAGTGATTTATTTAAATTAGGAATTTAATTTAATTAGACTTTAATTTTATTTAATTTCAATTTAAATGGTTTGTGTTTTAAATATGTTTTAATTATTTCTTGGATTGGGCTTGGGTGAGATGGGCTTGGTGTGTGTCTTGCGGGGGTTTGGGCTAAGAATGTGTTTTAAAACAAAGGTCCAACAAGCGAACCCGAAGCGAAACGAGCGAATTAAGTCCAATAAAATGTCAATTCTTGACTCTTCCCTTCCGACGTCCGTTTCCCGCGACTTCCGCGACTTAAAAGGTAGTGCCTCTAAATGAGACTCATCATCGGGACTTACATGCAAAAATGCAGTGCCTACAAAAGGCCTCATTAGCTCGATGGAATTTTGTAACATCCCCAATCCGGGAGATGTTACCGGCAGGAAATAGGCCGTACTATTTCCCTAATCCACTGTCTTTCTAACTACAAACAATACTTGGTACTTTTCTCAACATAATTTCATATATGGGACCAATTCCTGAATCCACTACATAGTTCGTGAAATAATATACATATCTGAGTCAAGTTACATACTGAGGTGGGTTTTTCCCTAGTCCTGAACTGCATGTGCACACGATCTCGGAGTCCGTCAATTCCATATCTGAGTCAAGTTACATACTGAGGTGGGTTTTTTTCCCCCCATGCCTCGCAAACATAAAGTCATACTTTGAAATATCTCTTTATAAAACATCTCTTAAAACATGATCGTTCATGAAATAACCGTAATGAAAATCAACTAACGCCCTAGGTGCGTAAAAATAAGTCTTTACTTAAAATAGTGTAAATGAAAAGTTAACTTAGAAAGAGAGTGTCCACTTGTATTTCTCCGCTTATCGAAGGAATTGTGGTTCTTGTAATGACTTTTAATTGATAACGTTGATTAGAAAATAGATTGAAGAATATATATCGGAATTAGGCTAAGTTTACTTATTCAAGTAGTTGCTATCACTCCGAGGCCTATCATATTTATATCAAGATATAATATACGTATACGAGCTGCTACGAGACCCTTAGGGTGGCCTCTAACATGCTAGGGTGAAACTGGAATGAACCAAAACTAATTTGGGGAAGTTCTTGATCACGCGTCGCGACACTACCCCTTGGTCATCACGACGCTCACACACACGCTGATGAACCAGTGAATATCTTTTCTTTCACATCGCAACGCAAGGCCTTGAGCATCGCGATGTGCACGATTCCAGAAATGTATCCGGGAAAATTTCCAGTATGCGTCGCGACGCTGCGCGTTCGGCGTCGTGACACCATGCCAATTTCAGGGCTTAACTTCAACTTTTCATGCCTAGTTTGCTCAGCACTCTTCCAACACTTTCATACTACAACTTCTACTCATCAATTATTTAAACTTCAATGTAAATACTTGCTAAACCTACACTCCTCAATCCAACTTAACTCTTTAATCTCATAATCCCAATTAGCTCAATACTTAGGGTTTGCAAGTATTTTTTAAAACAATCAATTTCCATGCTCATATGTCACTAAATACAATGCTTAATGTTCTCCTAACATTCATATACCATCATATCAACAAAACTTCTCAATCCAAGATATGGGCCAAATGATCTTACCTCATTTCACTTGATTTTCTTCACATTTCAAGTCTCTTAGGCTTGATAACCTTCTTCCTAGCTTATTGTGGAATCACTTGCCTTTGTTTCCTCTTGAGTTTGGGTGAGAATGGCTTCCATTTCTTCCTTCTCTTTCTTCCTTTCCTTTCCCCCAATTTCCATATTTTTCTTCTTTTCTTCCATCTTGGGGATGCTTGAATAGTTTCACTTTTTATACTATGGGCTATTTGTAATTAGTATTATTGAAGAAAAGTTTAGAAAGTTTGAGATTTCTCTAGATAGGTCCGAGCACTATTCATCCAGATTTGTGATCTACATTTTCAAACTATTTCTGGTTCGAATTTGGAAACATGTTCAACATGGAAGTCGTAGATCTTGATCTAAAATTTTCGACGATATAAAATTCATAAAAATCGGAGTTTGTATGAGAAAAGTATCGCTCAAATATCATAAGTTGTCCGTAGTGGAATATCGTATCATCTTGTATCAGAATTTTTGAAGATTTAGCCGATGGTTCCCGAAGTCATTTCTGTTAGGATTGGTGCTCAGAGTGCCAATCCGGATCGTATTCATATCCGATTCATGAATACGAACAATTCCTTTTTCCATAATATTACTTATTTATGGTAATACTTCTTGCTTTTATATATATATTCGATCTAATTACGATTAGATTAAAACTAAATATGATTTAGTGATATGTATATATTAGCCAAAGACCCAATAATATATAATGTAGTGCACAGTTACAAAGTAGTTTGTAATTGACATTAGGAAGTGTCACTACTAGAAGTATATTATCAAATAAAGTTCTTGGTCAAGATTTACTAACACGGGTCGGTTAGTAAAATCCGCTGAAACCAGTACACATCGTATATCGAGGCTTGGTCAGATGGTTTATCCCAATGAACCATGAGTCCGGGGAGACTCTTATAGACGTGTAGGTGTTTATATTGGATAAACATTGAACGACTCATTGAAGATTTCCTAATAGATAGTATACCAGCGTCAATAGGAATCTTCTCGGGTTGAGTGAGCATAGTGATCCTTCGACTTGAGGTACCACTGTGGATGTATGAGGTATCCTCCACACTTTGATAGTAGTCACGTCACCGATATATTTAGATCAGACCTCCGCTTGTTCGTTGGGTGTAGACTGATCCTCAGGATATCCTGTGCGTATCAAGATGGGATCCATCAGTTCCGTGTACAGAGCATAGGTATTCAATATGCAATTAGCAATCTGTTAAATCCATGGGCTCGTGGTACACTGTAGAAGTAAGTTCTAAGTGTTATTAAGAGATTGCTAATAGAATCATCGACGGGATTATTGTTGGATAATATGACCCATAGCGTCACTATTTGTACAGATCACGGTGTTGCTGTACAAATCAACTATGTGACAAGGAAATTGCACTCTCATCATTTGTGATTAGATCACCATAGATGTATAAATGAAGAGAGGTCCATATGATTAGTTCCTGGATTGAGATGATATGAGACAGTATCAATCCCCGAAGGATTAATCATTAAATATCCCTAGCCGAAGTATTATCGAGACTGGACATCGATAATGCAGAATAGGCTAGTATTGCACTTGTGCGCGTTATGAGGGCACAACGGCATAGTTCTCATATATATAAGTATTGGATACTTATGCAAGTGCAATAGGAGGTCGTGTTTCACCGATGGTACGGGAAACAGCTTCGCTCTGGATAGACCCCTCGGAATCCCATTGGTATTATGACTATGTGTCTATGGGAGGCCGAATCGAGGTAGGTGTGTATAGTCTTAACCTGAGACTTGCATCGCTAATACTTGCGATAATCGGTAACTCTGGTCTTGGTGGTACAGGGCTTTAACCGGTTCTGGGTACACCGCTTCTGGGTTTATCAGGGAGTCGTAGTGTATTGGGTGTGATGTCGAGACGGAAGTGTCACTTCAGTCATATTGGAGTAGATGTCACGCAGGATATGGTACTAGTGCTCTTGAGTGTTGCGCAACCAATCGGGATATTGTGACCAGGTCATGTATATCCGATTATAGAGACTATGTTACCAAACATCCGACATGTGTTTCGGACGGGGCAGACACTTATCCAGCCCCAGCCCTAGCACGTGATTATCCGATACTGGGCCGATATACACAATACTACGGTACTACTACGCTTGATACAGATCTTAATATTCTTATGAGAATATATCCGGAGAATTGGGAAGACTTGGTGCTTTGCTAGGAGTCGACCTTGTCTCGTAAATCGGTAGAACGTAGTACTTGGTACGTACGTGATTCGGATACACCGACGACCGTATTTCTACTCAAAACATATCCGGGGATCTCATGGGTCGCTTCCCAGATTCACCGATGACGTATGACTCGCACTTATATTAATCTGGGATTAATAAGATGAGAGAGAGAATTAATCTGGGATTAATTTCGGAGACATTTTATCTAGGATAAAATACCAATTGAAGAGAGAGAAACATTGATTTGGAATTAATCGAGGAATTAATATATTTGATATATTAAACGAAATTAGATTTCGACGCGGAATTAAAATTAGATTTTAATTCGGGCGAGCGAATTAATTTAGAATTAATTCGTTAGCGACGTGAATAATAATTCCGCTAGGCGTAATTATTTAATTCTCGTCGCGACGGAAATTAGTTAATTCGGAATTAGCGAATTTGGGCCCGAAAGTGTTTGCGGACACATTCGTATTTTGAAACGAGTGGAATCCGCAAATCACATCGGGATATCTCATTACTTGACGCAAATAGATGATGGATGTATCTAGTCACCTTTGAGGGATGATACATTGTCCCTATTCTCAATGTAAAAAGGTGAGATTATTTAATGAATTTTAAAAAGGTGATGTGTGGTTGGGAATTATAACCCAAATGTGTTTGAAATGAATTTCAAATGAAATTCAAATGCATTTGATGCATAAAGAAACACAAAAACCGTATACCTTTTTTAACTTCATTTTCCCTCCTCTCTCTCTTCTTCTTCTTCTCTTCTCTCTCACGACATTTTCTGGTTTTGAAAAGGCAGTGAACTGCCGAACAGAACAAAAGGAAATGGAGGGAAGCAAGTGTGTTTTGTGGCAAAACAAGAGTGCTAGCACACTCCGGGATCATGCCAAGGTGATAAGGGAAGTATACCCATGAGCAAGGAACGTTTTGATGAAGCTTGGAGCTCGTTTTTCTTGATCAAAATGGCACAAAACAGAAGCCAAATCTGCAGCAGTGGGCGCACATGACAGTGAACTGCCGTGAGCAGTGGCAGTGGGCAGTGAGTTCGTTTTTGTTGCCAAATCGCATCTCAACCGCTCGATGTAAGTATTCCGCACTTAAATCGTTGTATTCGCTTATGATTCATGCTTGAGTTTTGATCTTGGGACCTCTAGAAACTCCAACAATGGCATCAAGAGCATAGGTTAAAAGCATGAAAAATGTTAGGGCTAAAATTTGGGCAAACTTGAATTTGAGCATGATAAATGAAATTGGATGGATTTGTATGCTTAATTGTGTTTGTATTGAAGATTGATTATGTCAATTTGAAGAAAATATGATTGGATCAATTTTTCCCCAAATTGCTACCTTGGCCGAAAATTGATATTGATTTTATGTCTTGGGATTTTTGATTTTTGACAATTGGAAGTGTTGGAAATCATTCGGGATGATGATTTAACGTCAATTGCGGAATCAATTGGATTGAATTCGATTTGGACGAAAAAATCCCCAAATTGCCAAGTATGTCATGAAACTTTAAATTGGGTAAAATTGATTTGAGCATGCAATTATGAAATTGGATGATTAAGTATGCTTAATACATGTTTAATTGATGATTGGTTGGATCAATTTGATTAAATATTGTTTGGAACAAATTTCCCCAATTTTGAAAGTATGTCATGAAACTTGAAATAGGGTAAAATTGATTTAAGCATGCAATTATGAAATTGGATGATTAAGTATGCTTAATACATGTTTAATTGATGATTGGTTGGATCAATTTGATTAAATTTGTTTGGAACAAATTTCCCCAATTTTGATGTGTTGGCCGAGAGTTATGCCCCTTTGTGTTCTTGGTGAATTTTGATTTTTTGAAACATTGGATGTGTTGAAAATCATTAGGGTATATTGATTTAATGTCGAATTGGGTTTAATTGGATTGAAACAAATCGGACATGTAATTAACCTTATTGCCAAGAATAAAGTAAAGCATGTAATGGGTTTGATTTTAATCTTAATGTGTTGGACATGTGATGATGAAATTGAGTATGATTAATTGGACTAATTTAGTGTTTTGGAAATGTTGATTTAGTTGATTAATCATGTAATGCACTTTAAGTAATTAAATTGTTAAATTGGATTTATGTAATTTAATTATTTGAGGCCTTAAATTGGATTTGGGCTTCTAATGTTGTAATTGGGCCTATTGGGCTTGATTTTATCAAGTTGGGTTTGGGGCAAATGGATTGGATCCAATTGGGCCCAAAACCTTAACCATAAAGCCCAAATGCAACTAATGGACCTTTGTAATTTAATTGGGCCTAATGGGCCAAAATTAATTTAAAGGCTTATGGGGTAAATCCCGGATTGGACTTTGGTTGCGGGTTTGACCCGAGTTGACCATAAGACCACGCCTTAAGAAATTAATTAAAAGCCCATTAGACTTTAATTAAATTAATATTGGATATTAATCGGGCTTTGAGACCCGTAGCGATTAAATTTGGAATTTAAGTCGAAAAAGGTTTATTAATAAAGTGTGATATTTAAGTTGGAATTAAATAGTGAATTAGAATTAAATACAAATTGAATTGGATTTAATTGTGTAGTTTAATTTAATTCTAAAATTCGTACTTTAAGTACTTATTCGCAAAAACGAGTTTGACTCGAACAAAATCAAATCGTTGTTTGAACATTGGATGATCACATAATTATCAGATTAATTAATTTGATTAGATTGATTGATAGCATGCTTATATGAGTGAATACATGGTTGTGATGCATGAATAATGTATATCGGATGGATATTAGATGGGTGGGGCAATTTTAGAAATTGTTGTAATAAATTCGATTTATTAAATTGGACCTGCGTGTCCAGCCTTATCACCTTCATTCTCTTTGTATTCTCTTCTCACCTATTCCCCTCTATGTATATGAGGTTTCTTTAGAAGAGTAGTGTAACGGGTAGAAGTAGTACAAGTGCTAGCTTGAGTGAGAAAGGGAGAGATTTGATCTAGGATCAATGTGTTAAGTATCCATCCGCATATCATTATTATTTTATTTCATACTCGCTTTATTATGTGTTTAGAATGCATGCTTAAGGGTGTATGATGATGAGACCTTAACAAAGATAATTAAATTGGTAGCCAATTTGCACGCGAAAAACCCTCGTTAAATATCATGCGTTTTTCCTTCCATTGAGTGATTCTTACTCAAGATCCGAGATTGGCAGGGGTTGTTGGCCAAAGTCAAGCCCTTGTCCATCAAAGATGTGTTTTAATCACGAGGCTTTGTTCCATATCGGTGTCGTGTCCAAGTTGTGGTTTGTTGGCCAAAGTCAAGACCACTTCTTGTCCATTGACATTGATTACGAAGCTTCCATGTCAATGGGTCCGCGCTTGACTGGAATCATTAGGTTTGTTGTGCCAAAGCCAAGGCCTAGTTGATTCAGAGGAAATAGGTTAGGGTATACATTCGATGTATAGGCATATATAAGATATATGTTTAGGACTTGGATGTCCACCTACTGGATCTAGGAGTTGGATGAGATCCAATTGATCTTCGAGATCTACCTAGTTAATTATCATACAATTTGTTGGCCAAAGTCAAGATTGTGTGATATTTAACGGGATCCTAGCCCACTAGGAAACACGGTTTCCCGAGTACTTGACAGAGGGTTAGAGGCTCGACGAAAAATAGTGGGAGGCAAGTATTGAATTTGCAACATTCGTTCGAATACTCGCTAAACGCGCTCATTTAATTTATTTCGTCGTTATATTAAATGTTAGTTAGACTAATATTTAAATTGTTGTTTTAATAAACAGTTGGACTGTATTATACTTGATTATATATAATTGGATTATATTAATCAATATATATGAATTAATTAATTTCAGTTTACAGTTGATTTTATAATTGGATTATAGTAATCAATGTAATTGAGGTTAATTAATTTGGATTATATTTGATTATATAGTTGGACTATTATAATCATTATAATATATAAAGTACCACAAATCGTTGATTAAATAGTTGGACTATTGTAATCAAGATAAAATTGAAAAGTTGGATATTTAAAATATAATCTAGGATTAAAATATTTTAAATGATTTATTTTCAAATTGGGAATAAATAATAGGTTACTTTATTTGATAAAATAACTTATTATACCTTAAGCCCAAAATTAAGCAATATAAGTAGAGCATAAAATCTTTGGAAGATTCATGTGATGATGACTTTAATGCTTAATTTAATATACTTGTCATAAATCTAATTTTTGGATTTAAGAAGTATTAAAATTGCAATTTATAATTCTTGGAGAATTAATTGACAATTCATGTAAAGTCAAAGTTTGCAATTGGGCATGTAGCACGAGGTGCACATTCCTTTCAATATTCTAAAAACCCAAGGCTTGGCCTAAGGTTCCTAAAATATTGAAAAGGATAATTGACATATCCCAACGTGACTACCATTTGGATATGGAAGACACGAAGGAATTAAAGAAAGGGCGAGGCTCTAACTTTAAATATGTTTGTCTTAGTTATGTTCACAGCTAGTATTGAAATTAGATTTTAAATACTTAGTGTGGTACATAAAATATATGTATTGATATTCAGAATCTGCTTTGAGCAGGATACTGACTTCAAGCTGAGATTCCTCTGCGAATCGGAAACGGGACGAAAGTCGCTGTTTCGACCGTAGATACCTAAGTTTAGGAACTAACCTGGGGTGTGTACTTAAATTAGGAACTGTTATAATGTAACTAGTTTGACTAGAAACATTATCTCTTTATCAGTGTTTAACCCACTGCGGGTGAACCTTTATATTCTAAAACACTAAAGTGTTTTATTATATAAAGATGATACTGAGATAAATACATTAGATGTAAATAACAGAATTTATATTTTGAATATAATAAAATCTCAAACATATAAATTGACAAATAAATAGCTCAAATTGATTTGATCAATAGAGACTTATTTATGGCATTGTTGTCTAGGACACAATTAAACGAGACATGTCAGTTAGACGATGTGTCCGAACTAAAACCGAATTTTGTTGGACATGATAAGGTTTATCACGAGTCGCTCTGAGCTATCATTTCCTTCAAACAGGATATGTATTAACAGTGCAAAACTTATTTAGAATAAGGTTCCATGTAAATCTGTTTGACAGATATCGTATAGGATATGAACGGGAAAGAAACTGGGTTTCTCATTCCTAACAATTTGGGTATGCCAGGCATAAAGTTTGGATGATACCAAACTAAGAACCCAAATTGGATAGTGCCAATATGGTTATCCTAAGGGAAACCATAAGTATAGTACTTATAAATCCCACATGAGAACAATGTGATTGTTGCTCACCATGCGGTTTTCCTGAGAGGAATACCGATATGCAGTGGTCAGTGGGAGGATAGTGATACTCGATGAAAATCGGAGTAATACTATTCAAGGCACGAAGTCCGTAATGGAACACAAATAGTTCATCTATGATGAATCTATACCATTAATCTTCAAATACACAAGAAACCGCGTAGATCAGAGAGAGTCAGAAAACAACCTGGGGTATGGGTTTCTGATCTCACCTCATAAAGATTTTAATCTTTTAAGGTACACCAACTGATTACGTATGAGGTAGTGATACACGGTATCGACTCCCTATTATGGCAAAGTGCCATGAATCGAAAATGGATTCCATGTTTAACAACTATTTTGGATACTAGTTGTTGTACCACAAGGCATTGTGCCTATGGTACATTAAACGTCTTCAAGGAAGACATACATGGAAGGCAACATACCAACGTACAAAGCTGGGCTTTTGACGGAAAGGTATCGTTATCAACATTGTGTTAATAACGGTTCAACCTTTTACCTGTTGCCATGGTAAATCCATTTTGAAGATGCTTGTTGATAACTGCGTATTTCATTTATGAAATGTGTCAGTTACAGATCAAAATCGCTTTCCTGAAAAGGAAACCTTTTGGAGGATGTTTTCAACATCCTGACGATTTTATATAACCGACAAACAAGGTTTGCGGGTTATTCGATCCACGTTTGGATCAATGCAAGCATAAGGTTCTTGGAACTGTCGTTTTGAAATAATCATAATGATTTATGATTTAATTCAAAAAAAAAAAAAACGAAATAATTCTTGTGTATATAAGGAGGTTAGTGGGAGATTGCACTAACAGTGAAATTCCCATAAAGCAATTGGTGAAAGCTTGGCTTTCATAGAAATTCTCCGTAGAATTCTAGGGAGTAACAACCTTTATTCAAGGAATAAAGATCTACTGGGATAGATTTGGAGTTTGTTAACACTCTCTGGGAAATTGTACATTTAAAATGTACTTGTATTGGTGTCTCATATGCTTTGAGCATATGGAGTCACAATCGAGTCAATCCAAGTGATAGTCACTGGATTGAAAATTAAGAACATCTGTTAGTATCTGAGAGAACTAAAGATGTTGTCTTAAACTATGGAGATAGAGAACTTGAAGTGACTGGGATCACTGCTGCAAGTTTCCAAACGGTAAATACTGCGGTACTATAAAATTTGAACACTGGGACAGTGAGCTGGAAATCTTCCTAGCAAGATAACTGTTGCCGAATAACAACAAATGCGGATTATTGCTGCAGCTGAGGCAGCAATAGAAGCCATTTGGATCGATAATAAATCTAATTAGATTAGATATAGTTCTGTTAGCAGCTGAGCTAGGCGTCAGCACAGGCTAAAGAATTAAAGGTCTCATCGACGATCCAGATATATACTTCTATATCATCTGATTCGTTCGGATCATACATCGTGGCGATGTGATGATCGTGTAAATCGCGTCAGACGATAATTAAGCAAATCCGCTGACGAAAACCTTTCCTCAGCAATTTGAGCGAATTGTACATAGTTCGAGTGTTAGACACTCGAGTGACTGGCTATGTGCCAAGTGGGAGATTGTTGGATAATATGACCCATAGCGTCACTATTTGTACAGATCACGGTGTTGCTGTACAAATTAACTATGTGACAAGGAAATTGCACTCTCATCATTTGTGATTAGATCACCATAGATGTATAAATGAAGAGAGGTCCATATGATTAGTTCCTGGATTGAGATGATATGAGACAGTATCAATCCCCGAAGGATTAATCATTAATATCCCTAGCCGAAGTATTATCGAGACTGGACATCGATAATGCGGAATAGGCTAGTATTGCACTTGTGCGCGTTGTGAGGGCACAACGGCATAGTTCTCATATATAAGTATTGGATACTTATGCAAGTGCAATAGGAGGTCGTGTTTCACCGATGGTACGGGAAACAGCTTCGCTCTGGATAGACCCCTCGGAATCCCATTGGTATTATGACTATGTGTCTATGGGAGGCCGAATCGAGGTAGGTGTGTATAGTCTTAACCTGAGACTTGCATCGCTAATACTTGCGATAATCGGTAAACTCTCTGGTCTTGGTGGTACAGGGCTTTAACCGGTTCTGGGTACACCGCTTCTGGGTTTATCAGGGAGTCGTAGTGTATTGGGTGTGATGTCGAGACGGAAGTGTCACTTCAGTCATATTGGAGTAGATGTCACGCAGGATATGGTACTAGTGCTCTTGAGTGTTGCGCAACCAATCGGGATATTGTGACCAGGTCATGTATATCCGATTATAGAGACTATGTTACCAAACATCCGACATGTGTTTCGGACGGGGCAGACACTTATCCAGCCCCAGCCCTAGCACGTGATTATCCGATACTGTGGGCCGATATACACAATACTACGGTATACTACGCTTGATACAGATCTTAATATTCTTATGAGAATATATCCGGAGAATTGGGAAGACTTGGTGCTTTGCTAGGAGTCGACCTTGTCTCGTAAATCGGTAGAACGTAGTACTTGGTACGTACGTGATTCGGATACACCGACGACCGTATTTACTGCCAACATATCCGGGGATCTCATGGGTCGCTTCCCACAGATTCACCGATGACGTATGACTCGCACTTATATTAATCTGGGATTAATAAGATGAGAGAGAGAATTAATCTGGGATTAATTTCGGAGACATTTTATCTAGGATAAAATACCAATTGAAGAGAGAGAAACATTGATTTGGAATTAATCGAGGAATTAATATATTTGATATATTAAACGAAATTAGATTTCGACGCGGAATTAAAATTAGATTTTAATTCGGGCGAGCGAATTAATTTAGAATTAATTCGTTAGCGACGTGAATAATAATTCCGCTAGGCGTAATTATTTAATTCTCGTCGCGACGGAAATTAGTTAATTCGGAATTAGCGAATTTGGGCCCGAAAGTGTTTGCGGACACATTCGTATTTTGAAACGGGTGGAATCCGCAAATCACATCGCGATATCTCATTACTTGACGCAAATAGATGATGGATGTATCTAGTCACCTTTGAGGGATGATACATTGTCCCTATTCTCAATGTAAAAAGGTGAGATTATTTAATGAATTTTAAAAAAGGTGATGTGTGGTTGGGAATTATAACCCAAATGTGTTTGAAATGAATTTCAAATGAAATTCAAATGCATTTGATGCATAAAGAAACACAAAAACCGTATACCTTTTTTTCACTTCATTTTCCCTCCTCTCTCTCTTCTTCTTCTTCTCTTCTCTCTCACGACATTTTCTGGTTTTGAAAAGGCAGTGAACTGCCGAACAGAACAAAAGGAAATGGAGGGAAGCAAGTGTGTTTTGTGGCAAAACAAGAGTGCTAGCACACTCCGGGATCATGCCAAGGTGATAAGGGAAGTATACCCATGAGCAAGGAACGTTTTGATGAAGCTTGGAGCTCGTTTTTCTTGATCAAAATGGCACAAAACAGAAGCCAAATCTGCAGCAGTGGGCGCACATGACAGTGAACTGCCGTGAGCAGTGGCAGTGGGCAGTGAGTTCGTTTTTGTTGCCAAATCGCATCTCAACCGCTCGATGTAAGTATTCCGCACTTAAATCGTTGTATTCGCTTATGATTCATGCTTGAGTTTTGATCTTGGGACCTCTAGAAACTCCAACAATTATACCAATAGAGATTTGATGTTTTTATCTATATCTCTGGGATAATCTGAATACCTGTGACAGAGGGATTATACGTATGCGATGACTCGACCTGTATGATTCAACGAGTTTATCTGTGGTCGTCATAATTTAGGGTGGGTAGATTATGGACACGAAACTGGATATCGTGATGCATATACCTGAATCTAGAGAGTCTCACTGATGAAACATACTCGTAGAGCACTAGGGCTACTTTTATAAATAATATTGATTATTTATAGATCGTTTAACGGTTAAACGATAAATACACGCTTTAAGGGTTTTTTCGACTATTTCCTAATTAATGTGTATTTGATTTAAATACTTATTTTTATTGAATTCACATTAATTAATTGTCAAATAAAGTATTTGACATTTTTCAAAAATATATGTATTATGGAATATTTAATGTAAATACTATACATATATTTGGATATTTATATTTGTAATTATCCAATTATTTAATTGTTAAATAATTAGATTAATTAAATATAAATATCTTTTAACTTTAATATGACAAAATGTAATTGGTACATTTTTACATGTATTAATTAAAATGGTAGACAACTTGATTTTGACATTTTTAATATTGATTAAATTTGTAAAAATTAAAATTACCATTTTGACCTTGGAGAGTCGGTCATGACCTAACTATTTAAACTTTGAGTTTTCCATTTTGCTTCACTTTTTGGCTTAAAAAATATATTACAAAAATAGGAAGTTAAGAGAAAAACCTAAGTGGTAATGGAGATTTGTGAAGAAAATCGTGAAAATTAAGGTAATTTCATACTTTTCTTTACTTGAAAATTATTTCTATGCATTTAGACTTCAACATATGATGTTTTCATGTTTCTTCTATTCTCTTGGGTTTGTAATAAGTTTGTTTGAAGCATGAATCAAAGGTGTTAGCATGTGTATTTTGCAAAGGAAGCTTATTAAGTGTTATTAAGCATACTTTTAGTTATTTGATAACTTGGTAGCCATTCTAGAGTTACTTAGCCACTCATAAATGAACTAGAATTGTTCTTGAGTTGTTTTATGGTGGTGAGACTTGTTTGGTGTAGTAAAGATTGAATTAAAGTGTTGGATTTAATTAATTTGGTGTTAATTTATCAATTTGTGGAAATTGTAAAATTAGGGTTCATAACCCACTCCATATTTGGGGATTTTCATATATGTGATGTAATTTGATGTATATATGATGTATATTAAATTTGGAAATTTTTGGATATGATCTTGACATGTTTTGAACAAAAAGGACAAAATTGCAAATTCTTAAAAATTGAGGGACCTCTCGGCAATTTCTGGAAAATCTGTTTTTCGAGTTGAAATTCTGTATTTTCATGTATAAGACATGTATAAATCATTTTGGTAGTGATTTGGAAACACCTAATTATATATTTGACAAATTAGGACTAAAATGATTAAAATATAAAGTTTTGGGGCCTTTTGGTAATTACTGAAAAATCTAGAAAATTTTTCAGAATTCTATTTTTCATGTATATTTTATATACAAATCATTTTGGTTGTGATTGAAAATCACCTAAGCTTGTTTTGAACAACTTAGGACTAAAATGATGAAAATGAAAAGTTTAGTGGCTAAACGGCAATTATTGAAAAATCTGTTTTTGGGTAAAAAATTTCAGTTATTAAGTATTGAAGTAATTAAAATACCCAAGAAAAATAATTGAAATCAGAAAATTTTGATTTTCCGCGATCCGCTGCGTTTACCCAGTATTGCCGCCCAAAACCCCATCAATTTCATGAGTGTATATATATCCAAATATAACTTATATTATGTAACATTCGTCCCATAATGAAACAGTAGTCAAGATTATCGGTCGTTACAAATTCTCCCCCCTTTAAATAGGATTCGTCCTCGAATCCCTTTTGATGCTAAATTGTTTAGGCTCAACTCGGTTTGAATTTGTCTGACCTCCGCTACTCTTATCTCCATTTACTTGCTTTCTACTATTTTGCTCAATAACGTGATACTATGACTTCTGAGAATCTCTTACCTCGATATACTCTATTTGATTTTTGTCAATGAATACTCAACATTGGGGGTTTGTGCCATAACTCTAGACTTCTCACGGAGGTGTCATTCTTAATGAAAAGTATCATTCATAAAATTATATATGTCTCTGGTTTCATACCATATAACGTCTTACAAGGTGTATTTGAAACACTCAATTCCTCCCGATCTGGACTTAGGTTTCCTTCGAACTAGTACATGTACTTAACTTGTAAAGTACTATCTGAATTTAATATGTCTATACTAATAAGGAAATATTCATGACCATTCCAACTGAATCCTTTCTTCTTAGCCTTTATATTCATTACTATGATAACCTTGATTCTTAAATATAACTTAGGGCTCATGTTATCTCTCCCTCTTAATGTTTCACTACTGTACTTAGTACTTCAACTGATAATTTTACTTCTTCTGACTTCAAGTACAGCTTGAATTCTTCTTTTTCTTTCTTCCATCCCTTCTTGTTTAGTGCATTCTCATTATTAAAGGTGATTATGTTTCCTATCGTAAAGTTTCTTCACGTTTTATCATAGCTCAAATTTCTAGTAGAATTAATCATACTTTATATATATCTCAGTTTCACTTAATCAACCTAGCCTTGGCATTCATCCTCTTAACTTAATTGTTTAACTGCCTTATTTCCATTTTTTTAGCTTTCAACCATTAATGGGCTCTGTTTTCTACGTCCTTTTATCTCTACCAATCAGTGGAACTTAGTACTTATACTCGACCTCTCTACATACTCTAGTTTTCTGATATTCTAATACTCAAGATACTATTTCTTTACTGTTAACGTCAACCCTAAATGCTTGGTTCTGATCGTTACTCATATACTTTTCCTTTCCTTTTTGATGGGATTTTCAATCTTATTTAAACGCTGAGAAGTTTGCTATTCCATAGCACTACTGAATTTAACTATGGAAAGTTTATTTGTGCTTGCATACCTATATCATTATTTATTCAATATCTCTTATATTGTCATCTTACTTCGACAGTTCTATCTCCAAGTATTTTACTTGTCATTTATCTTCTTTTCTGCTTTATTCTATACCTGGGACTTCTGCGATTTATGTCTATGTTGCCTGGTCCAATAGGATATCGTCCTTTACATGTCTCTAGCCGGGTCTAACACTGATTCTTTGGCAATTTCCGTTATTGTCTGACTAATACTTTCTTTGTTAATCGTCTAGTATAGACCATCTTTCTTCTAAATTTTTTACTTAGCACCATTTTCTCCTTCTACTCCGTTTTTGTACTTTATCAGAAGATTTTATATTTCATTTATACTTTTTCTTCATTTCCATTTATTTCTGGGAATATTTTGGAGGTAAATATCGAGGTCCATCTTTGCTACTGTTGTCTATCAAGGGTTATGAGGGTGGGGCTAGGTCCCGAAACCTTTCTAGTTGTACCGACCTCACTAACTACATGTGCCATACTTGCACGTCCTGGTCATCTATAAGCCTGGGACTCTCATGTTTACTAATATCGGCTTCCCCACTATGATGTTTATACTAGATACTATCTGAATTGTTTCATGTTTCAACTTCACTCTTGATTCACTTTCTAACTATTGATCATACTACCTTTTATTATAAACATTCTCGAGAGACATACTTTCTAAAATACTCTGCCATGTAATTTTTGTTTCCCTTCCTGTTAGTTTCTATTGCTTAACCATAGAAAAATTAGTAAATACTTCCTTTATTGTGAACCTTTTTTAAAAAAAAATCATGCTTTCTAGAAGCTCCCTCATACTGCCTAAATACTTTTTCCTATCAGTCTCTGTTGGTTACTATCTTAAGTCGTTACTTTTTCTCAGAGTCCTACTTTACTCGCTCTTGTTATTTCTCCTTAAGAAGTTTACTCTACTACATAGATTTCTTTCTTATCTCAGTTCCTTGAACTCCTTACATCTTTACTCTCCTGGAAACTCTATCAACTTCGATTTCTTAGGACATCTCTACTAAATTTTGGTTCAGGTGTTGCTCTCCATCTATTTCTTCCGTCTCAGTACAATAAAACTCTTTATGAGTTATCTACTGTACTCCTGAGAGTCGCTCTCTCTCTAGTCCCTTCGTTCTTTTGAGCTTAACTCCCTTAAGAATTTCCAATTCATCGATGACTCCTATAATTGGCTCGATTCATTATGACTTCCAACTATTTTATCTTATATTTTTTATCCATGCTTTGTTGAACTCATTGGTTCGGCTGTTTAGCTGTCTCGCGGTTCATTTAATTTTTAAATGCAATTCTTCACTGTTTATTCTCCTTACTGAGCTCTAAGTTGAGAGGTGGACACATGCTTCCCTCTTCTGGTTGGGTGTCCATATACTTACTGAAGTGGGGGTTATTGGAAGAAAGAATCATCATTCGCTATACTGGGACCTGCATCGATTACTTCATGGCTTAGGGTTCCATAACTTTTATTATCCATTATGTGGTCTCCATTTACATTGGTGTCCTTATGCTACGTTACTTATATCATTATAAGTACTGAATTCCATTGTCACATTCTATTCTCTTCTTACTGTTTTCATATTCCATCTATTGGCTCTAAACCATGCTACTGAGACTAGTGGTGATTTGTTCTTCTGGATGCTTTCTAGATCTCTGCTCTTTGCTCTAGCTATAAGCCACAACTTTGCTATCTAATCTTCCTGTCCGCAATGGCACTCTTTGTTAAATCTGGAGTCTCTTATATCTCATAAGTCTATCATTTTGAACCTACATGGACTTCTACTGGTATTGGTTTGATCTATGGATTTCTTTCTAGTGCTGGGATCTTGCCAACTTTGACTTGTGTCATATTCTTTCTCTTATATTCCTTAAACCTCATTGGTTCCTTTCTTTACGGTTACCTTTTTCTAAATTGGTAAAGAATGGGGCAGAAATCTACATAGCAATAGATATCGGCCTCCTTGTTCCGATACTCTGTGTCCTGATAGGGTCTATTATTCATGCAGGATAGGTATGAGATAGGCTCCGTCAGAACAACTTCCTTAACCAGTATAACTGAAGGCTAAGAATCTGGGTAGGTCAGGGCTTTGCCTATCGGATTCTTAGGTTAAAACAACTAAGCATTTCCACTTATGACATCCATTTACCTGCTTACGGGCCTGGGTTTAAGGATCTAAAATATCTGCACACTTATTGACATTTCTTATCTATTGAAACTTGCATGTCTAATCCTGAGTTCTTGCTTCTTTTATCTTTCTATCTATCCTTCGTTACTCGGGAGGTTTATTATCTATAAAAGGTACTTCAGGCTATTTGATCTACTTAAAGGAATTTTCTGATGAGGGAAATAATCTTAATAGAGATGAAGGAATCTTGCTCAAGTTTACTCAACATTTTATTCTTGTTCAGGCTTGCTATATGCTCTTTACTACTTCCAGTTCTGGTACTTCCTTATATATAGGTTCATTTATTTTTATCTTTAATTGCTTCTGAGTGCTTAAGCATCTGTATTTCATCTTTTACCTTTCTTTTTAGCTTTTTCTTTCTCTTTCTACTTTCCTGGGTAGGTATTCTTAGAACTTTACTATCTCATTCTGTCTCTTTACTTTTCTTTGTCTCTGACTGCTTAAAAATCTATGAATCTTTTCTTACTTTCGTATAGCTCTATTTTCCACTCCCTTAGGTAACTTTTATCAGTACTATATTTTCTGGTTTTATAACTAAATTTGAACTTCTGCTAATAGTTCAGGATGATTACAGAAGGATCTTTAAAGAATATAGCTATTTCTAAGGAAATATACTTAAATAGCTCAGGAATTCTTACTAACCTGTCTATAAAACTTTGAGGACATACTCGAGGATCAGATACTGGAGAGGTGGTGCCTAGCATACTAGTACTCCGAGCATACTACGTATACAAGGCCCCAGTACTCTGCCCACTGCATTCACTGACTCCCTAGACCGTTGCTCTGTTACCATCTTTGTAACATCCCCAATCCAGGAGATGTTACTAGTAGGGAATAGGTTGTACTATTCCCCTAAGCCATTGACTTTCTAACCACAAATAATACTGATACTTTTCTCAACATATTTTCATATATGGGACCAATGCCCGAATCCACGATATAGTTCGTGAAATAATATACAAATGACTGAACAAACAATATCATATATGGTACAACTCTATATATGAATACTCATATGCAACTCCGTTATACAAAATATTTGAAACTGGACTTTACTTGACTTGATTGAACTCAATTCCTGACTAGACCTGGTGGACCGAACATCCTAATGACTACCATCGGTATCCATCCTCCCGAACTCGTCCTCCGAGCAACCTGCAAAACAAAGAAACTGGGAGTGGGGGGTTAGATCGTTTGAACGATCTAAATGAGTGGACGATTAAAATAAAACTAATGTGCTTTTATAAAAACTCTTGGTTCTAATAATGAAGTTGTCACCATAAAACCATCATTTATGAAGACTCTTTTCTTATCTGAAAACAAAACCTTTCTGTGATATTTTTCTGAAAACGGTTTTCTGTCTGTAAAACACTAAGTCTTTCTATAAGACCATATTTTCTTACTAAAACTCTTATATAAAACTTGTACCTCTGAAAACTGTATCTCTGAAAACCTTTTCTTCTGAAAAATCGGTCACCGGGGGCGTTATGTATCGTTGTCTCCCCATACGTCTAACTAGAGTTAAGAGTGCAAATCCATGACATTGGGGCGTTGCGTATCGCCGTCCCCCAAAGCATGCCACTACATGTCCCTGAAACTAGTGGTCGTGGGGCGTTATGTATCGTCGTCCCCCAAGCCATTGAAGTAGAACCGGGGGTGCGGATCTATGCTACCCTCCAGGCTCTGAATCTAAGATCTATGGGCATCTGTCATCCCTAGTCATGAACTGTGTGTGCACTCGATCTCTGAGTCCGTCAATTCATTATCTGAGTCAAGTTACATACTGAGGTGAGTTTTCCCCCATGCCTCGAAAACATAAAGTCATAGTTTGAAAATATCTCTTTCTAAAACGTCTCTTAAAACATGATCGTTCATGAAATAACTGTAATGAAAATCAACTAACACCCTAGGTACGTAAAAATAAGTCTTTTCTTAAAATAGTGTAAATGAAAAGTTAACTTAGAAAGAGGGTGTCCACTTACAGATTTGGAGTCCCGCTTGTATTTCTTCGCTTTCCGAAGGAATTGAGGTTCCTGCAATGACTTTTAATAGAAAATGGATTGAAGAATATGTATCAGAATTAGGTTATGTTTTCTTATTCAAGTAGTTGTTATCACTCCGAGGCGTATCATAATTATATCATGATATAATATACGTATACGAGCTGCTATGAGACCTTTAGGGTGGCCTCTAACATGCTAGGGTGAAACTGGAATGAACTAAAACTGATTTGGGGAAGTTCTTGATCACGAGTCGTGACGCTGCCCCTTGGGCGTCGCGATGCTCACACACGCTGATGAACCAGTGAGTTTTTTGCTTTCGCATCGCGACGCAAGGCCTTGAGCATCGCGACGCGTACGATTCCAGAAACGTATCTGGGAAAATTTCCATTACGCGTCGCGATGCTGCACGTTCGGCGTCTCGATGCCAGGCCAATTTCAAGGCTTAACTTCAACTTTTCATGCCTAGTTTGCTCAACACTCTTCCCACATTCCATACTACAATTTCTACTCATCAATTATTTAAACTTCAATGTAAATACTTGCTAAACCAACACTCCTCAATCTAACTTAACTCTTTAATCTCATAATCCCAATTAGCTCAATACTTAGGGTTTGCAAGTATTTGATTCTTACTTAACACAATCAATTTCCTTGCTCATATATCACTAAATACATTGCATAATGTCCTCTTAACATTCATATACCATCATATCAACAAAACTTCTCAATCCAAGATTTGGGTCAAATGACTTCACTTGATTTTCTTCACATTTCAAGTCTCTTAGGCTTGATATCCTTCTTCCTAGCTTATTGTGGAATCACTTGCCTTTGTTTCCTCTTAAGTTTGGGTGAGAATGACTTCCCTTTCTTCATTCTCCTTCTTTCTCTCATCTCCCCATATTTCCATGTTTATCTTCTTTTCTTCCAATCTTGGGGATGCTTGAATAGTTTCCCATTTTATCGATGTTCTAAAACGCGCCGCCTAGCTCGCGGCTGAGCCGCGATGATTACCACCTAATCGGTGGTGGTAATCATACGGCTGAGTGGTCGGCGTAAAAAATCGGTGCCTAGGAGCCGATTTTGCCGTCTCTCGGCCGCGTCTCGGTGTTGTGTTTTTTTCTTTCTGAAGCTCCAAAACGATGATATTTTGGAGGGTTTTGAAACCCCCAAAAACTTCGTCGTTTTTGGGTTTAATAATACCCCCAAAATGACGCGTTTTGGTGGTATCCTAACCCCCAAAACGCCCCACCCCCAAGATGACGCGTTTTGGGGGTTTTCTTCTTCAGCTCGCGTCTGCTTCTCCATTTTCTTCAGTTGCCTCTGCTAGTAAGTCATTTTTTTCTCTTTTTAAAAAAAAAAACAGAGAAATTACCATTTAATAAATTTATTTTTTCACTTCTTTTTTATTTTCATTTTTCACTTCGTTTTTTCCTTTCTCTGCCTTCGTTTCTTCACTTTTTTTCTTTTTTCAACTTCAATTTTCGTTTTGATTTTCCTTTTTGTTAATAGTTAAAAATTAATTACATATTGATATTATTAGTTACTTAAAGTTGTTAATAAATTATAAATTCAATTAGAGACAAAGTAAATAGATTTTAGGGTTTATGGTGATAAATGATAATTAATTGTTAATTGAGCTTATTAATTAATAATAACTATAATGGACAATAGTAATTATAATTTCTAATCAAATTAATTGATTCATTCTTAGTAGAATATGGCTTATTCTTCCGCGGATTCTAATTTGGAAAGTAGTCCGGTTCTTAAATGGAACTCAAATGATGTTGGATATGAGTATAGAGCTTTAGTGGATCCGAATAACTTGGATAAAGTAAAATGCAAGTTATGTAAAAAAAAATTCTGGTGGAGTTTACAGAATGAAAGAACATATTGGGCATATATCGGGGAATGTTGTAAAATGTCCAAAATCCAGTAAAGATGATCAGGAGAAGTGTAGACAATCCATCTTAGAGGCTAGGAATAAATAAAAAGAAAAAAGACAAGCATGTCAGTGACATAAGACAAGAAGTTAATATTGGGGGCGATGAAGAAGATGAAATCCGTGAAATAGAAGAAGGGTTAGATTCAAGACCCCATCAGTATCACGGCCCTTTGGAAATTTGGACAGTGGAAAGCCCTCCTGATTCTTCAGTTAGTGATGGTAAAACAATGCGGCAATAAAATATTAATGAAGCACTTTTTAAAGAAAAGACAAATAATGTGAAGCGATTTGTTGCTAAGTGGGTTTATGAATCCGGTATTCCTTTCAATGTCATTGACAATGATAGCTAGATAGCGATGATGGAGGCAGTTGGTCAATTTGGACTGGGTTTCAGAGGTCCCAGCCAATATGAATTGAGGGAGCCATTATTGAAAGAGGAAGTTGAAAGCGTTAAAGTTTTCTACAACAACATGATAAGGAGTGGAAGGAGAACGAGTGTTCGATCATGACAGATGCTTGGAGTGATAGGAAAAAGAGAAGTATAATGAATTTGTGTGTTAATTGCACAATAGATACCAATTCCTTTCTTCCAAGGAAAGTTTCAATGTAGCGCATACTGCTGAGCACATTTACGATTATGTTATGATGGGTATTGAACAAGTGGGGGTGGAAAATGTGGTTTAAGTGGTGGTAACGACAATACCTCAAACAACATGGTCGAGACATAATTGTTGAAGGCGAAGATGCCAAATATTTTTTGGAGTTCCTATGCTACTCACACCATAAATCTCATGCTTGAAAGTATTGGGAAATAGCCGAGGTAAAAAAAAAACCATTGATAGTGCCAAGGCTTTCACCATTTTTATGTATGCCCATCACAAGACTTTATCCATGATGAGGTCATTTATAAAACATTGGGACATAGTGAGACCGAGAGTAACTAGGTTTGCCTCTGCTTTATTAACTTTACAAAGTTTGATTGACAAAAAAGAAAGTCTGCGAACCATGTTTGTTAGTACAGAATGGGATGAGTGCACATGGTCGAAGCAAGCTAAAGGGAAAGCGGCATTTGCCATGGTGATGAGTGTTTCTTTTTGGAATGGTGTGACCCAATATTTGAAGGTGTTTGCACCTTTGGTGAGGGTGCTTCGATTAGTTGATGGGGATAGAAAGTCATCCATGGGCTTTGTATATGGAGAGCTAAAAAAACAAAAGAAGAGATAAAAAAGGCATTGAACAATATTGAGAGTAATTATCGGCCAATCTTGGAGATTATTGATAGAAAAATCGAAAGGCGGCTTGATACTCCATTGCATTGTGTCGTTTATCTATTAAATCCTTACTACTACTATAAGGATACAAGCATTGAATATGATGTGAGTTTAAGGTATGTGGTATTTACGGTTGTGGAGACTTTCTTTCCCAATGACATTGACATGCAAAGTAAGGTGATAAATGAGGAGTTGGCTTCGTATAAGACAAAAGATGAAGCTTTTGGTAGAGAAAGGGCGGCCAAAGCATGTCGGGTATCGATTGATGTTTTTAATCCAGGTAAAAACAAAGTATTCATTTGAATTATTTTGCAAAATATATAAGATTTATTATATTTCATTCAAACTATTTATGTTTATTTGTAGTTTCATGGTGGCGTACTATGGACATCATACACCTAACTTGCTAAAAATGGCAAAAATGATACTTTCATTAACCACTAGTTCATCCGGGTGCAAACGAAATTGGAGCACTTTTGAGGGGTAAATAATTAACACTAGTTAAATATTTGATTATTTTATTTTGTAATTATAATAATTTAATATTAATTGATTTATTTAAATTATTTATGTAGATTCACATGAAGAAAATGAATAGACTAGATGTGAATCGATTAAACAATATTGTCTTTGTTTCTTTAATGTCAAGTTGAAGAACAAACACAAAAGGGAGAATGATATGAAATTGGATGTATCACAAGCAAAAGATGCTACTAATGCACAAGGATGGATTGTTGAGGATGGTGAATCTGGTGATGATGAAGAAGTAGAGCCCGGTTCGGGGCTTACTTGGAGGATGGTTGGAAAAGCATCTAGGGCAGATGAAATATTACAACCTCAAAAAAGCGTTAGAAATACTGGATACAGAGAACTTGATGAATAAGGTTTTGATTCTGATGAAGAACCAAAGGATAATGAGTTTGAAGTAGATGAGAAGAATTATATATTTAGTTATATTTAACATTGTTAAAGGATGATGAACATGAACTTAGTTAAATGATGTTTCATATGGTTGATTGAGTTTGATTTTATATTTTATTACATTTTGATTGAATTTATATGATTTGGATTATTTATGATATTGGAAAATATTAGGTTTTAACTGTTTGCCGACTAATTGCCTAGGCTCCGCCTAGGCGCCCTAGGTGCTAGGCACTGGATCACCGCCCGACTAGCGCCTAGCACGTTTTAGAAGACTGATTTTATACTATGGGCTATTTGTAATTAGTATTATTGAAGAAAGTTTGAGAAAGTTTGAGATTTCTCTAGATGGGTCTAAGCACTATTTATCCAGATTTTGGATCTACATTTTCGACCTATTTTGGTTTGAATTTGTAAAAATATTCAACGCAGAAGTCGTAAATCTCGATCTCAGATTTTCACCGACATAAAATTCATAAAAATCGGAGTTCGTATGAGAAAATTATGGCCCAAATACCATAAGCTGTCCGTAGTGGAACATCGTATCATCTCGTATTAGAATTTTTGAAGATTTAGCCAACGGTTCCTGAAATCATTTCATGAGTGTATATATGTCCAAATATAACTTATATTATGTAACTTTCGTCCCATAATGAAACAGTAGTCAAGATTATCAGTCGTTACATATTTTTAGTAACTAGTTTTTGAGCTTTTGAAAGGTTGTTTGGCTCGTTTTCCATATTGACATGCACTACAGAATAAACAAACATCTATTTTATTGATTTTGAATTGATTACAAGACTTCACTGTACTTTTCAGGGCATTAATGTTGAGATGATCCACTTCATTCATTTTTCTCACATCACTGCTGCTTGAATCACTCATACAATTCGAAGACCCTTGATTGACCATACTAAATAACATATACACAAAACTTCTAATGTTTATTGACTAAGAGACTAATGCATTAAAAGGAAGCTTGTATTGACTCTCTTGAGCAGACAATCATTTCAACTGATAAAACTGTTGGGTTTTTAAGGGGGAATATCGGTAACGCAGCGGAATCGCGGAAAATCAAAATTTTCCGATTTTAAAACTTTTTCTCGGATCAATTAAATAAAATTATTTATTTAATTATCCAATTATCAAATTCTGGAAAATTAGACAAGAAATCAAATTTCTTGGTAATTACCGAATTGTCCCAAAACTTTGTTAATTTATCATTTTAGTCCAAAAGTTGTCAAATACAATTTTGGATGATTCTAAATCATTTCTAAAATATTTTTCAACACATCTAATGCATCAAAATCAGATTTCACACAAATCCCCAATTTTTAGTCTAATGTCGTGAGCACCCCAAAATTTCCAATTAATTATAATTTGGTCCCTTTTGTTCAAAACTTGCCAAGATCAAATCCAATTAACCTAAAATTTTACATGCATCATATTCATACCATAATACATCAAATATATGAAAATCCCCAAATTTGGAGAGGGTCATGAACCCTAATTTTTCAATTTTACCAAATTATCCAATTTTACCAAATATTTAAAATCCAACACTTTAATCCATTCAATACTTCACCAATCTAGCCTCACAACTTTGAAACAACTCTAGAAAAATTCTAGGTCACCAAGGAGTGGCTTACCAACTCTAGAATGGCAACTTGATTTTCCAAAAATCAAAAGTAAAGCTTTAAAACAAGTTTAAGCTCATTTACATACATCAATCTTTCACACAAGTTCTCAACCAAATAAACACAAACTATAATAGAAGAAAGAACGTCAAAGCGACACAAAATGATTCCAAGAATGTTAGAAACAATTTCCATGTTGAAAACTTTAAAGAAAAACTTACAAAACTCAAAGATTTCTAAACTTTTTCCTTTTGCCCTCAAGCTTTTCTCTCAACTTTTTTTATGTTTATTTTGTCTCAAATGAACTTGTTAAACCCTAAAAATGAAACAAAACAATATATACTTCACAAAAATAGCCCTTGGCCGAAATTGGAAGCAAAATAAATAAAAATATCTAGATATTTTTACTTTGTTTCATTTAAAGCTTTAATCAACTTGCATTTGCTTTTTATCATTACACTTTAATGATTCCAAACAAGTCAACAATGACAACTAAAGCATTTCCAAAAATATCACAAACTTAAGATATTTATATTTTTAATTAATTTAATTATTTAACAATTAAATAATTAAATAATTATTTAAATACAAATATTTTAAATATATGTATAATATTTACTTTAAATATCCAAATACATATATATTTATGATATATGTCAAATATCACAATTTGACATTTAATTAATGTGTATTTAACAAAATCTATCATTAAGTACAAATACACAATAATTAAGAAATGACTATTAGGTCCCTTCGCATGTATTTTTCGTTTAACCTTTAAACGACTTATAAATAATCGGTATTATTCATAAATGTGCCCTAGTGCTCTACAAGTATATTTCATTAGTGAGACTCTCTAGATTCAGGTATATCCGTCACAAAATCCAATTTCGTGTCCATAATTTACCCACCCGTAAATTATGACGACCACATATATACTAGCTGAATCATACAGGTCGAGGTCATTGCATACGTATAATCCTTCCGTCACAGGTATCCAGATAATCCCAAAGATATAGATGTAAACGTCAAATCTCTATAGGTATTATCCCGTCGACGATTATATTAGTAATCTATAAATAACATTCGGAACTGATTTCCGAAGTATACTATGGTCATAGATTTAACTGATTGCTAATCACATATGGACTACTTATGCTCTGTACACAGAACTGACGGATCCTATCTTGACACACACAGGATATCCTGAGGATCGGTCCACACCCAACGACATGTGGAGGTCTGATCTAAATAGATCGGTGACGTGACTGCCATCTAAGTGTGGAGGATGTCTCATACATCCACAGTGGTATCTCAAGTTGAAGGACCACTATGCTACTCAACCCGAGAAGATTCTTATTGACATTGGTGTACCATCCATTAAGAATCTTCGATGAGTCGTTCAGTGTTTATCTATTATAAACACCTACATTTCTATACGAGTCTCCCTAGACTCATGGTTCATTGGGATAAACCATCGGACCAAGTCTCGATATACGACATGTACTGGTCTCAATGGATTTGACTAACCGACCCGTGTTAGTGAATCTTGACCAGTAACTATATTTGATAATATACATTTAGCAGTAACACTTCCCAATATCAATTACAAACTACCTTTGTAACTGTGTACTATATTATATATTATCGGGCCTTTGTCTAATATATACATATCACTAAACTATATTTAGTTTCAATCTAATCATAATCAGATCGAATACGTATATAAAAACAAGAGGTGCAACTATAAATAAGTAATATTATGGAAAATTGGATGTTCGTATTCATGAATCAGACATAAATACGGTCCGAATTGGCGCTCTGAGCACCAACCCCAACAAAAACATCTAGCCACTTATTTCACTAGAGTTTTCCCCAGCTTCATATCCTTAATCATACAAACAGATTTGTTAAACTCAATGTGAATATCATTATCTTCAAGAAGTCCATATGAGGAGGTGTTGGGTCAGGTCAAGCTGCCCTCATGCTGTATGATTGGTTCTCTTCTTTTGAGGGGGTCAGTGTTGTATCATAGTCACCAGATTCCTCTAACCCCAAGTTATGCACGTTGACTGGCCCGATTTGGTGTAGGACAAGTGCAAGAGGAGGTAAGACTTATATGGGTGTTGGAGAAGAGCTACCTGAGTCTGACTGATGAGAACCTGCCTGGAACAAGCCAAGTAAACCCATACAAGGCTAAAATCATTCCCAAGAAAGCCAAGATAGTTCGATTGGAACTCTAAACCCTTGAAGAATGAGCAACATAAACCTAGAGTGCTATTGGGGTGCCACAAAGGATTAGCAGACCTTTGATAAGCTAAAACCGGTGAGAACAAATTGAGGGTTACTCAACACTCACGAAATTGATATATTTTTATTGAAAGAAGTTGATGTCGAAAACATACAGAGAACAAGCCTTTTATAGGCTACAATCATAACCCACAACCAAAATAATAAATAAAACTAATTAATACACCAAACCCATAACCAACATAATTAATACACCAACATTGAAAATTCAAACCCTAACAAATCCCAATTAATACATCAAACATAAAAGTCAAACCTTAATAAATAACAACAATAACTAACAAGCAACTATACTAAAATAGGCATAAATATCTTCATGTTCCTTGGCTTGAATAAAGTTCACTATCACAGGTTCGTCTAGAGTCAAACCCATACTCAATGTAGTAGAGGCTCGCGAATAGCCAGATATGGTCTTCTGTTTGAATCCATGCATTGCTTCCTGAATCTTCTTAGCTCGAGACCTCGTGATTGGACCTTCTGGAATATACATAATAGTGGATTGTCCTTGCGTTTCATGGGTTGTACCCTGGTCCTTATCATTGACATCCCTAGAAAGGAACGACCAGAGGAGGAAGGTCAGTCCAAGTTACACTTACAATTGTTATTGGCTTATATTTGTAGTTAACTGAGCCTAGTGTTATCTAGTATTTTGCTAAGTCATCCCTACCAAGTGACTAACCCTATAGATCTCTTAAAGGCCCTATTAATGGTGAAGCAGTAACTCTGTAAGCATGGCCATAATCAGAAACACAAAAAAAACCCTAAAATACGTACATTCACATGCATTCAATACCAAAAATGCAAAATAAAGCACATACCTATATACCCATATCATGACCAGAAAAATATACATGTAATACCAAACCCAGAAATCTCAGATTAAACCCTTAGAAACCCAGAACTATTATTATCCCACAAAACCCCAAAACATGTTGTCAAACAAGACATGTGTTCATCATGTTCATCACGCATTAGTTACTAATGTAAAGTATGCTCAGTGCAAAGAAAGTAAAAAGAGAGATTAGAGAACCCTTACTTGTGAGTGAGTCTAAAGACAAAACTCATTGTAAAGGTTTAAAGAGTAAGCATAGTTGATAAAACTCTTGGGGTAAAGGTTTGGAGTGAACCAATGGACAAAATTATTGGTTTTGAAATGATCCATGAAAAACTTTCATGTAAAGTGTGAGATCGCTTTGACATAGTGGAAAGCTTCAAGCGCGACTTGGAGGAGTGGACATAGGCATTGTTGGCTGAACCACTATAAATCACCATTGTCAATTTCCCTATCCATTCTCCTTAAATTCATTGCAAGTTTTATATTATATTTTTCATATTGCTTAAAAAACTTGATTTTGAGAATTAATTGTTGAATTCATTTATTGTAGAAATTGAACACTAAGTTAAATTGGTAAAGCTATTAACTAAGTTGCTTAAAATCGAAAAGATTTTTAATTCCGTAATATTTTATCATATACACAATTCATCCCCTCTTGGTTATATAGAGATTGGTGCCTGAGAATCAACAAGAAAACTGCTACAGGGCTAGGTCGACGCCCGACAAACCAGGTAAGTAAAAATACATGCATGACTTTAATAGACTTGTCATTGTCACACACTCCACAAGCCTATCAAAGTGGGGGTGACTGTAAACATTATATTTATGCATAGCCCAATGACAATTCTCTTATGGGGCACCACATGAAAGTTTGGAAAGTTGCAAGGATAAATGCAGGAATGGAAGGGAACTCTAGAGAATTCTGGAAAAATAGTCAAGTCCCAGTCATACATCACATATGTATGGCCAATCTTTTTCTCAGTTCAAATATCCGGATGGATATATACAGATCCCAAGATTGTTTGACCAATCACTCTGATATGATTGCGTGATTTATGGGATTTGATTTATGTTCGACCAAATATTATTCTGAAATAAATATCCGGTCGAATATAGATCAAGTTGTTAGCGAGTGTGCAGATTTTCAATCACATAAATCACGGAATCTGATTAATGTTTGGCCAAATATTATTCTGAAATAAATATTCAACCGGATATAGATCAAGCGTTAGCGAGTTTGAAGATTTTCATTCACTGAAATCACAAGATCTGATTAATGTCTGACCGAACATTATTCTTAAATAAATATCCGGCCAAACATTGATCAAATTGTCAGCGAGTGTGCAGATTTTCAATTACTAAAATCACGGGGTTCTATTAATGTTCGACCAAATAGTGTTCTCAAATAAAATATCCGGTAGGACATAGATCAAGCTATTAGCTAACAATACAGATTGACAATCACTAGAATCATTGAAGTGATTTGATTTCCACTTCCCTTTTCAATCTAGTGCATGCATTATAAATAAGTCCCAAAAACTCTTCATAAGGGTCAAAAAATTTTAATCATGAAGTCTTAGTGAGCTTAGAAAGATAAAAACACAGTGAGAAAAATCTCACAAGTTCCCTAGAGTTTTCCCTTCCCCCGCGAGTAATCTAGCAACTACCTGATTTTCAAAGGTGCTTTCCGAGCCAACTACACCTAAGGAATGACATGTGGACTCCCTAATCTCTATTTTCATCTAATTATGCATATATGAACCTATTAGTCTATTATATGTATGAGCATGTTACGTTATTACTGTTTTCATTATGTTATTACTATTGTCTATGTTTTACATTCGCTTTGTTATTGTCGTATTATTACTACTTTATTATTGTTTCTACACTTTTGCCTTTCTGGTTCACGCAACATATCCTACCAGACTTGAGATACGTCTGACTAGACATTTATAATGTAGAATATGTCCGACCAGATTTCTCTAAAGCCAGACCAGTGAGATATGCATCATATCTGCACTTTTATCTTTATGATTTACGTAGAATATCCTGCCAGACTTGAAATAAGTTCGGTCGGACATTAATGGAATGAAATATGTCTGGCCAGGCTTCTCAAAAGCCATACCAGTGTGATATATACTCTATTATGTTTGATTAGTGTTTTACTATTACTTTAACCATTTCTGGATGTGTATGACTATCAACATTGCTATTTTATCGTTTATCATTAATGATTTCGCCCTTAAATACTTTAAATTTTTATTGCATGATCTTGCATTCCAAGATATGTATATACCTCTCTTCAAACCTGAATATTATACTGGCATCAGTAAGGGACCATTCCAAATCCAAATGGGTTTAAAGTCGGCCCTTGCGATGGGTGTAGTGCGGCCTTCAATTATTTCCAGTTATTCATACTAGATGGCGACTCCATCATTCTTCGGGTAGTCCCTATGTGGGCTATCCGTACTCTCTAGAGATTACGAGCCCAACAGTGTCGTGGTCATCGATATCATAGATATAGCGAAAAACCATGCTTCGCTCCTACAACTACAAAATTTTAAAAATATTAAATGATTATCTCATAATCATTTATTTAGGAAAAACCTTATATTAAGTTTAATATAAGTTTCAAGTATGACATTAATTATTAATCACATTAATAATTATAATGCATCTGAGTTTATAATTGGACTATCCAAATTATATATAATTTTCTACATTATAGCGAGCTAGCACGATGAACAAATGGACCTACATTTCCGAGCTCCAATAATACCATAATATTAATTAAAGCTCTTTAATTAATTATTTTGAATTATTAACTTTAGGTTATTTCACTAGAAACCTAAACCTACACTCTCGTCGGTGTAGATATTTTATATAAGCCGAACTGTATCGATGTCCATCGATATATTCACTACATACAAATTGACCCTCTATAGTATCTCATAATTAGAGCCGGGTCAAAATATCTGTTATACTCCTCTAATTATTTTTACCTTAATAATCATTGATTCTCTAATGAACAATTTATTCATAACTATTATGAATATTAATCTTTCTGTTCGTAATAGAAAGACTTGAACGCTCTAACTATTCAATTACCGAATCAACCCTTAAGGAAGATACTCATCTACTTCTCGCAAAAAGGAGTGGACTACATATCTATGTAAAAAGTCTCAAACCACACACCAAACCATGTCCCCAAAATATATGACTATTGGTCGGGATTTCTTCACCAACCTCACCTTTATAAATCAAAGGATATAGCCTGTCATGCAAGATTTCATAGTACACTCAGGATTCAGATCAATACATATATGACCATCTAATAGATTGAAATGAATTTTTTTATTTAACGGATATTATAAGAAAATTATTTCTGTATGGGTCCAATCCTATATGATCACATCATATAAGATGGCTCCATTCTTATCTCATCGCATGAACGATCCCGAATCAAGGACATCACACATTTGTAGAATGGACCGTAGCTTTAGATAAACCACAAAAAGTACCCATTTATTTGCTATTTATGGACTATTTTAAATTACTATTTTCAAATTTAAATCCTCTTATATATGACACTCATACACCAAGCCTGAATATACATAAGTAATCTAGGGTATATATGACAATTTGAAATGTGCGATTTAAATCTGATAAATGAATAATGCATCTTTTATTTAAACAATAATTTTGTTTACATAATACATGAAACTTTAGGACATATATCACAACTGTATGTCTTCATATACTTGGTTCTTATCTATATCCTTCATAAATCTGGCTTGATTTAATCAAATTCATCTCCCTAGAATAACGTAGATAACTCTAGAATATTATTATTATTATTATTATTATTATTATTATTATTATTATTATTATTATTATTATTATTATTATTATTATTATTATTATTATTATTCGAATTCCTTTGACGGATGATGGTGGAGGTAGTTTCTCTATTGTCTCGATCTTTGCTTTGTCTACCTCAATTCCTTTCTGTGAGATCCGATGTCCCATGAAAATCCCTTCCTGCACCATGTAGTGGCATTTCTTCCAGTTCAATACCAGATTGGTATCTTCACATCTTTGCAACATTTTTCCCAGATTTTGCAAGCAGTGATCGAACGAGTCTCCAAACACTGAGAAGTCATCCATGAAGACTTCCATGCTTTGTTCTATCATGTCTGAAAAGATGGCCATCATGCAACGTTGAAATGTGGCAGGAGCATTAAAGAGTGCAGATGGCATCCCGCGGAAAGAAAAAGTACCACACACGCATGTGAATGTGGTTTTCTCCTGATCTTCTGGGGCGATGGTAATCTGATTATATCCTAAGCATCCATCCAGAAAGCAGTAGAATTCATGTCCCGCCAGTTTGTCTAGCATCTGGTCAATGAATGGTAGCGGGAAATGATCTTTCCGTGTGGTTTTGTTCAGCTTCCTGTAGTCCATGTATACTTTCCATCCAGTCACTGTTCTCATCGGAATTAGCTCGTTCTTTTCATTGGTGACTATAGTCATTCCTTCTTTCTTGGGTATACATTGCATTGGACTCACTCAAAAGCTGCCAGAGATGGGGTAGATGATGTCTGCATCCAACCATTTGATGATTTCTTTCTTTACTACTTCCTTCATGATTATATTCAGTCTCTGTAGATGCTCCACTGTGGCTTTGTACTCATAGTTCATCAAGATTTTGTGCATGCAAAATGATGGACTAATGCCTCGAATGTCTGCTATAGTCCAGCCAATAGCTCTCTTATGCTTGCGTAGCACTCTCAGCAACTTATCTTCCTGCACTCATGTTAGAGATGAAGAAATAATAAAAGGTAAATCGGAAGAGTTTTCCAAGTATGCATACCTGAGATGGCTCGAAAGTGGCTTTAGTTCCAGCTGCGGTGGTTCTTCAATCGAGGGCTTGATTCACTCATTTTTTGGTAGTTCCAAGCTTTCCACCTACGATGTCGATCTGAAGCAAGAGGATCCATCAAGATACTTGATACATTCCAGAATCTCATCATCTAATTCTCTGTCAGTCATGTTGGTGATGCATGCTTCAAGTTTGTCAGTGGAAAGTTGCATTGCATCTATGTTCTAGATGACACTATCTAGTACGTCAAGTCTGAAACATTCCTCCTCTCATTCATCATTTGGAAATTTCATGGCTTTAAAAACATTGAATGTTACTTCTTGGTCATGCACCATCATGGTTAGTTCACCTTTTTGTACATCAATAATGGTTCAACATGAAGCCAAGAATGATCTCTCGAGGATGATGGGTACGTCTTTGTCTTCCTCTATGTCAATGACAATGAAATCTACTAGGAAAATGAATTTTTCCACTTTGACCATTACATCTTCCACTACACCTATCGGAAATGTGAGTGATCTATCAGCAAGTTGAGAGTGAATGAGGTAGGCTTTGCTTCTCCAAGCTGTAGTTTCCTGTAAAATAGACAACGACATCAAGTTAATACTAGCACCTAAATCACACAAAGCCTTACCGAAGTAATGTTCTCCTATGGTGCAAGGCATGGTGAAACTGCCAGGATCCTTCAACTTTGGGGGAAGCTTCATCTGAACGATGGCGCTGCAATCTTCTGTCAATGCTACTGTCTCGTGATCTCCCAATCTTCGCTTTCGTGACAGAATATCTTTCATGAATTTGACATAGCTGGGTATCTGCTCTAACGCTTTTGCAAATGGAATGTTGATATGCAGCTTTTTGAAGATCTCCAGGAATCGAGCAAATTGTTTGTCCAGTTTTTGTTTCTGAAGACGCTATGGAAAAAGTGGAGGTGGAGTAAATTTTTCTCGATAATTTTCTTTTACCTCTTTTTCCTCCATCCGTGGATCTGCTTCATTGCTTTCTTTTGGAACATTCTCAGTGGATGCCTTGACTCCAACATCTTTGTTGATTTCAGTACAATTTTTCAAAGTGATGGCTTGGCATTGCTCATTGCCACTGTTCCTTGGATTTGGTTCTGTGTTGCTAGGAAGG